>CM065589.1:210926523-211109548 GCA_033119425.1 Bufotes viridis | reverse complement strand
AATATATGTTTTGGCGGACACTATTATACTTTGCCAGCCACTGCTGGGACACCAGATTCAGGGTATTGCTATATTGGCAAGTGAATTTCCCCCAGAACAAAATATATGTTTTGGCGGACACTATTATACTTTGCCAGCCAGTGCTGGGACACCAGATTCAGGGTATTGCTATTTTGGCAATTGAATTTCACCCCAGAACAAAGTATACCCTGTTACGGACAGATTTAAACTAGGCCTGCAACTGCTGGAACACCAGATTCAGGGTATTGCTATTTTGGCAATTGAATTTCACCCCAGAACAAAATATATGTTTTGGCAGACACTATTATACTTTGCCAGCCACTGCTGGGACACCAGATTTAGGGTATTGCTATTTTGGCAATTGAATTTCACCCCAGAACAAAATATATGTTTTGGCGGACACTATTATACTTTGCCAGCCACTGCTGGGACACCAGATTTAGGGTATTGCTGTTTTGGCAAGTGAATTTCACCCCAGAACAAAATATATGTTTTGGCGGACACTATTATACTTTGCCAGCCAGTGCTGGGACACCAGATTCAGGGTATTGCTATTTTGGCAATTGAATTTCACCCCAGAACAAAATATATGTTTTGGCGGACACTATTATACTTTGCCAGCCAGTGCTGGGACACCAGATTCAGGGTATTGCTATTTTGGTAAGTGAATTTCACCCCAGAACAAAATATATGTTTTGGCGGACACTATTATACTTTGCCAGCCACTGCTGGGACACCAGATTTAGGGTATTGCTATTTTGGCAAGTAAATTTCACCCCAGAACAAAATATATGTTTTGGCGGACACTATTATACTTTGCCAGCCACTGCTAGGACACCAGATTCAGGGTATTGCTATTTTGGCAAGTGAATTTCACCCCAGAACAAAATATATGTTTTGGCGGACACTATTATACTTTGCCAGTGTCACGACTGTGACTGATCCAGACAGGTCTGGGAGGAGAACGTCGCAGCGACTTGCTACTCGTGATAGCTGGTGAGTTTGCTCTGTGGTTCAAGGTATGTCATCCGGGTTTTGCCTTGTGAACCTTTTTGTCCTGACTGGGAGTTTGTAGGCATCCTTCTCAGGTGAGTCCTGTCTGCCACTCCTAGCTACTATATTAGTTTCAGTTTCACTTGCAGTCATTGCCAGATATAGTCCTTACTTCCAGTGCTATTCTGACCGTTGAAGGAGATCGTTTGACGGTTTTGCCGTGGAGCTCTTGTCTGGCGTGGACTGTCGCTATTGGGATCATCTTCTCTGCTCGCGACTGGATAAGTCTATCTCTGCTGGAGATTGTTTGTTTGTTGCTGTCTTCCCCTGTTGTTCTCCTAGACATGAGTGATGGTGACTAGTGCTCCCATCTGCCTTTCCCCATTCTAGTCTTCTTAGGGTGACTGAGGGTTTAGGCATCCTGCTCGCCGCACGGGTTCACACCCCGTCTAGGGTATCAGGGCAGACAGGTGCCAGCTTAGGGTTAGTCAGGGATGGCCGTTCTATTTCCCATCCGTAGATAAGGGTCCCCCTTCCCCTCCGTCTGGTGCGACACGACTGCTGCTGGGATAGCGGTCATGACAGCCAGCCACTGCTGGGACACCAGATTCAGGGTATTGCTATTTTGGCAAGTGAATTTCACCCCAGAACAAAATATATGTTTTGGCGGACACTATTATACTTTGCCAGCCAGGGCTGGGACACCAGATTCAGGGTATTGCTATTTTGGCAATTGAATTTCACCCCAGAACAAAATATACCCTGTTACGGACAGATTTAAACTAGGCCTGCAACTGCTGGAACACCAGATTCAGGGTATTGCTATTTTGGCAACTGAATTTCACCCCATAACAAAATATATGTTTTGGCGGACACTATTATACTTTGCCAGCCACTGCTGGGACACCAGATTCAGGGTATTGCTATTTTGGCAATTGAATTTCACCCCAGAACAAAATATATGTTTTGGCGGACACTATTATACTTTGCCAGCCAGTGCTGGGACACCAGATTCAGGGTATTGCTATTTTGGCAATTGAATTTCACCCCAGAACAAAATATATGTTTTGGCGGACACTATTATACTTTGCCAGCCAGTGCTGGGACACCAGATTCAGGGTATTGCTATTTTGGCAATTGAATTTCACCCCAGAACAAAATATATGTTTTGGCAGACACTATTATACTTTGCCAGCCACTACTGGGACACCAGATTCAGGGTATTGCTATTTTGGCAATTGAATTTCACCCCATAACAAAATATACCCTGTTACAGACAGATTTAAACTAGGCCTGCAACTGCTGGAACACCAGATTCAGGGTATTGCTATTTTGGCAATTGAATTTCACCCCAGAACAAAATATATGTTTTGGCGGACACTATTATACTTTGCCAGCCACTGCTGGGACACCAGATTCAGGGTATTGCTATTTTGGCAATTGAATTTCACCACAGAACAAAATATACCCTGTTACAGACAGATTTAAACTAGGCCTGCAACTGCTGGAACACCAGATTTAGGGTATTGCTATTTTGGCAATTGAATTTCACCCCAGAACAAAATATATGTTTTGGCGGACACTATTATACTTTGCCAGCCAGTGCTGGGACACCAGATTTAGGGTATTGCTATTTTGGCAAGTGAATTTCACCCCAGAACAAAATATATGTTTTGGCGGACACTATTATAATTTGCCAGCCACTACTGGGACACCAGATTCAGGGTATTGCTATTTTGGCAATTGAATTTCACCCCAGAACAAAATATACCCTGTTACTGACAGATTTAAACTAGGCCTGCAACTGCTGGAACACCAGATTCAGGGTATTGCTATTTTGGCAATTGAATTTCACCCCAGAACAAAATATATGTTTTGGCGGACACTATTATACTTTGCCAGCCAGTGCTGGGACACCAGATTCAGGGTATTGCTATTTTGGCAAGTGAATTTAACCCCAGAACAAAATATATGTTTTGGCGGACACTATTATACTTTGCCAGCAAGTGCTGGGACACCAGATTCAGGGTATTGCTATTTTGGCAATTGAATTTCACCCCAGAACAAAATATATGTTTTGGCGGACACTATTATACTTTGCCAGTCACTACTGGGACACCAGATTCAGGGTATTGCTATTTTGGCAATTGAATTTCACCCCAGAACAAAATATATGTTTTGGCGGACACTATTATACTTTGCCAGCAAGTGCTGGGACACCAGATTCAGGGTATTGCTATTTTGGCAATTGAATTTCACCCCAGAACAAAATATATGTTTTGGCGGACACTATTATACTTTGCCAGCCACTGCTGGGACACCAGATTCAGGGTATTGCTATATTGGCAAGTGAATTTCACCCCAGAACAAAATATATGTTTTGGCGGACACTATTATACTTTGCCAGCCAGTGCTGGGACACCAGATTCAGGGTATTGCTATTTTGGCAATTGAATTTCACCCCAGAACAAAGTATACCCTGTTACGGACAGATTTAAACTAGGCCTGCAACTGCTGGAACACCAGATTCAGGGTATTGCTATTTTGGCAATTGAATTTCACCCCAGAACAAAATATATGTTTTGGCAGACACTATTATACTTTGCCAGCCACTGCTGGGACACCAGATTTAGGGTATTGCTATATTGGCAAGTGAATTTCCCCCCAGAACAAAATATATGTTTTGGCGGACACTATTATACTTTGCCAGCCACTGCTGGGACACCAGATTCAGGGTATTGCTATTTTGGCAATTGAATTTCACCCAGAACAAAATATATGTTTTGGCGGACACTATTATACTTTGCCAGCCACTGCTGGGACACCAGATTCAGGGTATTGCTATTTTGGCAATTGAATTTCACCCCAGAACAAAATATATGTTTTGGCGGACACTATTATACTTTGCCAGCCACTGCTGGGACACCAGATTCAGGGTATTGCTATTTTGGCTAGTGAATTTCACCCCAGAACAAAATATATCTTTTGGCGGACACTATTATACTTTGCCAGCCAGTGCTGGGACACCATATTTAGGGTATTGCTATTTTGGCAATTGAATTTCACCCCAGAACAAAATATATGTTTTGGCGGACACTATTATACTTTGCCAGCCAGTGCTGGGACACCAGATTCAGGGTATTGCTATTTTGGCAATTGAATTTCACCCCAGAACAAAATATATGTTTTGGCGGACACTATTATACTTTGCCAGCCACTGCTGGGACACCAGATTTAGGGTATTGCTGTTTTGGCAAGTGAATTTCACCCCAGAACAAAATATATGTTTTGGCGGACACTATTATACTTTGCCAGCCAGTGCTGGGACACCAGATTCAGGGTATTGCTATTTTGGCAATTGAATTTCACCCC
This sequence comes from Bufotes viridis, assembly GCA_033119425.1. NCBI lineage: Eukaryota > Metazoa > Chordata > Amphibia > Anura > Bufonidae > Bufotes > Bufotes viridis. The sequence continues at coordinate 211,105,162 of CM065589.1, read as the reverse complement.
AGAACAAAATATATGTTTTGGCGGACACTATTATACTTTGCCAGCCAGTGCTGGGACACCAGATTCAGGGTATTGCTATTTTGGTAAGTGAATTTCACCCCACAACAAAATATATGTTTTGGCGGACACTATTATACTTTGCCAGCCACTGCTGGGACACCAGATTTAGGGTATTGCTATTTTGGCAAGTAAATTTCACCCCAGAACAAAATATATGTTTTGGCGGACACTATTATACTTTGCCAGCCACTGCTAGGACACCAGATTCAGGGTATTGCTATTTTGGCAAGTGAATTTCACCCCAGAACAAAATATATGTTTTGGCGGACACTATTATACTTTGCCAGTGTCACGACTGTGACTGATCCAGACAGGTCTGGGAGGAGAACGTCGCAGCGACTTGCTACTCGTGATAGCTGGTGAGTTTGCTCTGTGGTTCAAGGTATGTCATCCGGGTTTTGCCTTGTGAACCTTTTTGTCCTGACTGGGAGTTTGTAGGCATCCTTCTCAGGTGAGTCCTGTCTGCCACTCCTAGCTACTATATTAGTTTCAGTTTCACTTGCAGTCATTGCCAGATATAGTCCTTACTTCCAGTGCTATTCTGACCTTTGAAGGAGATCGTTTGACGGTTTTGCCGTGGAGCTCTTGTCTGGCGTGGACTGTCGCTATTGGGATCATCTTCTCTGCTCGCGACTGGATAAGTCTATCTCTGCTGGAGATTGTTTGTTTGTTGCTGTCTTCCCTGTTGTTCTCCTAGACATGAGTGATGGTGACTAGTGCTCCCATCTGCCTTTCCCCATTCTAGTCTTCTTAGGGTGACTGAGGGTTTAGGCATCCTGCTCGCCGCACGGGTTCACACCCCGTCTAGGGTATCAGGGCAGACAGGTGCCAGCTTAGGGTTAGTCAGGGATGGCCGTTCTATTTCCCATCCGTAGATAAGGGTCCCCCTTCCCCTCCGTCTGGTGCGACACGACTGCTGCTGGGATAGCGGTCATGACAGCCAGCCACTGCTGGGACACCAGATTCAGGGTATTGCTATTTTGGCAATTGAATTTCACCCCAGAACAAAATATATGTTTTGGCGGACACTATTATACTTTGCCAGCCAGTGCTGGGACACCAGATTCAGAGTATTGCTATTTTGGCAATTGAATTTCATCCCAGAACGAAATATATGTTTTGGCGGACACTATTATACTTTGCCAGCCACTGCAGGGACACCAGATTCAGGGTATTGCTATTTTGGCAATTGAATTTCACCCCAGAACAAAATATATGTTTTGGCGGACACTATTATACTTTGCCAGCCACTGCTGGGACACCAGATTCAGGGTATTGCTATTTTGGCAATTGAATTTCACCCCAGAACAAAATATATGTTTTGGCGGACACTATTATACTTTGCCAGCCACTGCTGGGACACCAGATTCAGGGTATTGCTATTTTGGCTACTGAATTTCACCCCAGAACAAAATATATTTTTTGGCGGACACTATTATACTTTGCCAGCCAGTGCTGGGACACCATATTTAGGGTATTGCTATTTTGGCAATTGAATTTCACCCCAGAACAAAATATATGTTTTGGCGGACACTATTATACTTTGCCAGCCAGTGCTGGGACACCAGATTCAGGGTATTGCTATTTTGGCAATTGAATTTCACCCCAGAACAAAATATATGTTTTGGCGGACACTATTATACTTTGCCAGCCACTGCTGGGACACCAGATTTAGGGTATTGCTGTTTTGGCAAGTGAATTTCACCCCAGAACAAAATATATGTTTTGGCGGACACTATTATACTTTGCCAGCCAGTGCTGGGACACCAGATTCAGGGTATTGCTATTTTGGCAATTGAATTTCACCCCAGAACAAAATATATGTTTTGGCGGACACTATTATACTTTGCCAGCCAGTGCTGGGACACCAGATTCAGGGTATTGCTATTTTGGTAAGTGAATTTCACCCCACAACAAAATATATGTTTTGGCGGACACTATTATACTTTGCCAGCCACTGCTGGGACACCAGATTTAGGGTATTGCTATTTTGGCAAGTAAATTTCACCCCAGAACAAAATATATGTTTTGGCGGACACTATTATACTTTGCCAGCCACTGCTAGGACACCAGATTCAGGGTATTGCTATTTTGGCAAGTGAATTTCACCCCAGAACAAAATATATGTTTTGGCGGACACTATTATACTTTGCCAGTGTCACGACTGTGACTGATCCAGACAGGTCTGGGAGGAGAACGTCGCAGCGACTTGCTACTCGTGATAGCTGGTGAGTTTGCTCTGTGGTTCAAGGTATGTCATCCGGGTTTTGCCTTGTGAACCTTTTTGTCCTGACTGGGAGTTTGTAGGCATCCTTCTCAGGTGAGTCCTGTCTGCCACTCCTAGCTACTATATTAGTTTCAGTTTCACTTGCAGTCATTGCCAGATATAGTCCTTACTTCCAGTGCTATTCTGACCTTTGAAGGAGATCGTTTGACGGTTTTGCCGTGGAGCTCTTGTCTGGCGTGGACTGTCGCTATTGGGATCATCTTCTCTGCTCGCGACTGGATAAGTCTATCTCTGCTGGATATTGTTTGTTTGTTGCTGTCTTCCCCTGTTGTTCTCCTAGACATGAGTGATGGTGACTAGTGCTCCCATCTGCCTTTCCCCATTCTAGTCTTCTTAGGGTGACTGAGGGTTTAGGCATCCTGCTCGCCGCACGGGTTCACACCCCGTCTAGGGTATCAGGCAGACAGGTGCCAGCTTAGGGTTAGTCAGGGATGGCCGTTCTATTTCCCATCCGTAGATAAGGGTCCCCCTTCCTCCGTCTGGTGCGACACGACTGCTGCTGGGATAGCGGTCATGACAGCCAGCCACTGCTGGGACACCAGATTCAGGGTATTGCTATTTTGGCAATTGAATTTCACCCCAGAACAAAATATATGTTTTGGCGGACACTATTATACTTTGCCAGCCAGTGCTGGGACACCAGATTCAGAGTATTGCTATTTTGGCAATTGAATTTCATCCCAGAACGAAATATATGTTTTGGCGGACACTATTATACTTTGCCAGCCACTGCAGGGACACCAGATTCAGGGTATTGCTATTTTGGCAATTGAATTTCACCCCAGAACAAAATATATGTTTTGCCGGACACTATTATACTTTGCCAGCCACTGCTGGGACACCAGATTTAGGGGATTGCTATTTTGGCAATTGAGTTTCACCACAGAAAATAATCTATCCTTTGCCAGACATCAGACAGTAATACACTTGGCTAGCCAAAGCTGGAACACTAGATTTAGGGGATTGGTATTTTGGCAATTGTATTTAACCCCTTAATAAAATATAGAAATTGCTATCCTGAGTTTCTAGGGGTGACAATAAGCACAGCCAAGCCCCTGATGTAGGAAATAGCAAAAAAAAAAAACTAGTATTGATGGATTGATGGACTTGGTGGCAGCTTGTTCTGGTGCACCACAAGTCACAAAATGGCCGCCGATCACACCAGAAAAAATGTGACAGAAAAACGCTCTGTGCAGCCTAAAAACCAGTGAGCAATTAACTAGCAGAAGTTGAATCATTCACAGCTGTAGATCGATCAGTTCATTAGGTGCTGTTGCTGACCTTTCCCTGCCTAATCTCGCCCTCACAGAAGCTGTGTCCTCTCCCTACACTAATCAGAGCAGTGTGACGTGCGGTGCTACGTGACTCCAGCTTAAATAGAGGCTGGGTCACATGCTGCACTTGGCCAATCACAGCCATGCCATTAGTAGGCATGGCTGTGATGGCCTTTTTAGGGCAAGAAGTAAAACGCTAGCTGATTGGCTGCTGTGCAGCCCTTCATAAAGCGGGAAGAAATCGCCGAACAACGGACCCGAACTTTTTTGAAAATGTTCAGGTCCGGGTCCGTGTCACGAACACCCCAAATTTCGGTACGAACCCGAACTATGCTCGAACTGTTCGCTCAACACTATTAGAGATGAAGCCAAGGGCTTTGTTCCACTGCTCCTCCGAGAAGGAGAGACCTATCTCCCTTTCCCAAGAACGGAAAGGAGTAGACTTTGTGAAAGACTCTTTATCCCTTAATATCACATATAGTGGACGTAGACGGGTACTACTTGGGGGGAGTGGTGACCATATTTTAAAAATTTCCAAATTGGCAGAGGCCTGAAGGAGATCATTAGTAGTCATGAGCGGATTCGAATTTGCATTATATTCGCAAATTCGTGGTTATTTTCTTGACTGTGAAAAATCGCCAATGTAATATGTTCCCATTCACTTTGGGTACATTTTTCAAGCTGCTAAAAGTTTACTGAGACTGGAGATAATGGTGGGCACAGCAGAACATTACAATAGCTTTATATGCAGGTAGAGTACTCTAATATATATTTGCGATTGCGAAAATCAGCAATTAATGATGCGCATATTTTTGCGCAATACGTGCAACTGGGTGACATCACAGCACTATGTATGTATGGACAGCAGAACCACACACACCTACACTCGAACCTTTCAACTACACTATAAATCAATGCAACCTACACTGACTATCTCCCCCTAACTATCTGAATTATATATCTAAGGTAACTGTCTAATGTATATATAAAGCACAGAGCACAGCAAGCACACTGCTCTCTCTCTCTCTCAGAACTCCATTACACTACAGAAAATGGCTGCTGGGGAGGTTCCTTATATAGTAAGGGGCAGGCATTTTCCTATTGGTTGCTAAGGATGTTGCTAAGCTCAGACAAAGATATTGCAGCCTTCTCTTTGGCCCCACAAGCAAGAGGGAGGTTACTGATGGAAAAAAAATGTAGAATATTTAAAATTACAAATATATAGAACTATATTCTAAATATTTGCGAATTCTCGAAGTGCCGATATTCGCAATAAATATTCGCGATTCGAATATTCGACCCCAACACTAATAATTCGTATGGAGGAGGTGTCTAATGCAGAGATATTTATAAAAGTCAGCATTGGGTATTTTAAAAGTATGGTGTAAGCATTCAAAGGTATGTATTTGCCCTGCCTCAGGATTCAACAGCCAAGTCAGGAATTAGATATTCGAGCACTGTGATGGGGGCAAGATGAATAAGGGATACTGGGGCTATTTTTATGGAATTGGGACCAGTTCGCTAGCGCTGTAGATACCAGGAAAGGCGTTTGCAGGCTCTCAAATGAAAAGTGGAGAGATGCTATGAGGAGGGATTTAAGGCTATGTGAAGGAGTTAAGGTGGATTCTATGTGGACACAGTGTTCGGAATGGTCCTCCAACCACCAGTATCTCATCTGGACTATTAGCGAGGCCAAAAAAAAGTCATATATATTGAGAACTTCTGAGAAGCCCTAAACCCCCAAGAGACTTGGCCTTTTACAATATTGCAGATGATATACGACTCGGTTTTCGCTTATTCCATATAAAGGCGTTGACATGTTTAGAACACATGTTGAAAAAGGATTTTGGTGGGGTGATTGGTAGCGTTTTAAATAAATATAAGAGCTTTGGAAGCGTAAACATTTAAAAGGCCTACCTAAGATATTTCATATTTTGCTACGTTGAGAAGCTCCTTTTCCAGAGCATAAAGGAAAGGAAAGTGATTAGCCTAATAAAGTTGGGAGATATCAGATGTTAATTTTATTCCCAAGTACTCAATCTGGGAAGCTTGCCAGTCTAATTTGAAGGATGACATTAAGAGCTTGAGATATTGAGGGGTAATATTGAGAGGAAGTGCCTGGGATTTATAGAAAGATAAATCATTAAATGAGGAAATAATATCCATTGCTGCTTTTAAAGAGTTAAGAGGGTCAGTCAGGGAGAGAATTATATCGTCAGCATATAGACTGATTATATGACGTCTGTTTCCAATTGTGACACCATTTATTCTGTGGTCCCGCCTAATTGCTTGGGCTAGGCGTTCTATTAACAGTACAAACATCAATGGGGATAGGGGGACAACCCTGTCGGGTACCATTGGCCATATTAAAGGGCTCTGAAAGTGCTCCATTGACCCAGATTCTGGCGTATGGACAAGTATATAAAGCTTTAATGGCTGATAAGATTGCCCCTGAGAATCCCATTTGAGATAGGACAGAGAATGTAAAAGACCAGTTAATGCGGTCAAATGCCTTTTTGGCGTCTAACGTTATCAGTATAGCAGGGGTTTTACCCGTCTGTAGGAAATCTATGATATTTAGAAGTTTTCTTGAATCTGTCTGCCTTTAAGAAATCCCACTTGGTCAGTGTGGGTGAGAAGGGGTATTAAGGGAGCTAGGCGATTAGCCAGGACTTTGGCAAATATTTTGTTGTCTGTGTTTAGGAGCGAGATCAGGCGGTTTTTTTAGGGTCATCTGAGGGCTTTTCTGATTTGGGAATCGTTACTATGGTATCCATCGTCCAATGGAAGATCTGGAGCATGTATGGGAAGAGCACCTTTTGAAACATCTTGTAACAGGCATTGGATAAGACGTCAAGGCCTGGGGCTTTATTATGGGGGAGATATTTGATGATACCTAATATTTCATATGCCGAGAGGGGGGCATTTAATTGTGTTAGCTGGTCACTATTAAGACAGGGGAGATCAAGGGAGGTCAGGAAGTGGTGTATAGCTTCTGGAATTTGGGGGGTGGGTTCTGTCTGGGGGGACAAGTTGTATAAGGATTCATAGAAATCTTTGAAGGAGTTAGCTATTGCTTGTGGGTCCATCACTATTAAGCCTGATTTTGGAGAAGTAAGGGTGGGTTCACACTAGCCTTATGGTTTCCGTTATGGCCTTCCGTTATAACATGGTTATATTGGAACATAACGCAATCCATAAGACAGAAGGACGGATCCGTTATTTTGCCCATAGACTTCTATTATGACGGAATGCAAAGCGGAAGCCTTTAAAAGGCATTCCGTTTGCTTTCCGTCATAATACAAGTCTATGGGAAAGCATAACGGATGCGTCTGGTTCCCATTATGCAAGACGAAAAACAAAGTCCTTTGGCCGCCCGTTATTTTCCGTTGTAACCATGTTATAACGGAAAGCAATAACGGAATCCCTAACGCTAGTGTGAACCCACCCTAAAGAATTGGATTTTAGACTTGGCTGATCTTGCTTTTAATCTGTGGGCCAGCAATTTTCCCGCCTTATTTAAGGGACTTTAAGGGACTTCAATTGTTTTTCATGACGGTATAGAAGACAGTCTTTTAATTGGAGCCTTTTAAAGGGTTAGCTTTGTTTAAGGATTCCAATGATTGGATTTGATGAAATAATCTCGAGATGCATTCATCCCTTTCCTTTTTGGACTGATTGTGCGAGGTAGTGAAGTCACCCATTTTGGACTCCACGTGGCTGACCCGCTTATCGATAGCCTCCACCGAGTTTTGGAGCGGGAGGATAAGGCACCTGCATTAGGTGCAGGGCTGTATTATGGCTTAATAGGGACACTCAGAGGCATCACTTATTTTAGGGGTCTCTGCGAAGGGAAAATTAAAGGGAAAAGTTAAAGGATGAGATTTTCTACACATTTCATCATACCCCTTGCAGAGGAACAGTATTTCACACAGCAACCACCAGAAGAATATTGAAGCATAAAGGGATCTGCCTGACCTTCTTCTGCTCCATCTGATTCCCCTCATCTTTCACCTTCTATAAAGTAGATGTCCTTCTCCAATTGAGCTTCTGACCAGGGATAATGAGACCATGACTATTGTATTGTGCGATACTCGTGGTTTCTGTCGATGCTGTAATCTACACAAACAAATACGGTGGATATGTCTCTAATCTGACCACACTGGTGTGTTAACATATTGGTCCTGCATGGTTTTTCCCAGATTGTTTCTTTTGGGAGGATTCTGACACTGACTTATGAATGTATATTTACATGGGGGGGGGGGGGAACGACCCAGGATACAGTAAAGTCACGAACGAGGAAAGCAGCCCCAACACCAGCTTTTGCCAAAACAGAATTTTACTTAAATGTGGCAGTAAACACAACCACAAATGCTGGGAACAGACAATAAATGTACATACACCCTTGTACTTCACAGCACGGCACCCACCGATAGATGGCTTGAGTTTGTGGGAAGTTTATCAGTTCTCCAATGCGAAATGTTATTTTAAGTTATGGAGTCCTTGCAATGAACAGTAGTAACACTTGTGGCCTGACACAAACAGAGACCCTAACTAACTAACTACAGGTTTGTTCTTAGTCTCTAGGTGCCAACACTGTAATGAGGTGCGTGCACGATCTTACCGACCCGGGTCTGCTCTGCATCCGCTGGTGACTTTGAACAGAACAAATGCCTCTCCAACAAGCATGTGGTCCCGCAGTGTATGTAGCTTTGCTACTCAGCTCTCATCAGCGTTCCTGGAAGCAATACCTCGTTCCTCTAGACAGGATCGGGGTTGTAAACACGATCAGCTTCACTTAGCTGCAGCTCTGGTCACTGAGGGATGCTATCCCACCTGGATGCGGTCAGATTCTCTGCTTACACAGTTCCTCAGTCTTTCACAGCCTCACTCTAAGATAGATGCTCTCCCCTTCCTTCTCCAGGCTCTGAAACCCAACCTCTCATGAATATGAAAATGTATGCAGTCTGTTAGCGGTGTTTTGGAAACAGCAGCATCTTATGGCCAAACATCAGAATGTCAGTCCAGATCATTTAATTTAATCCACACAAACAGTGTTCAGACAATGAGAGCTGCTTCCCCATCTCACAGTGTATTGACTAGAAAATAATTATGGTCTAAAAATGCTGATGGTGCTCTTCAAGCATAAAAAAAAGTGATACCTCATGGATCCTCAGCTGTTTCCATACCGATGAAGCCCGAACCCCGAAGCTCTCTGCTTCCTAATCCAGTGATGATGTTCCATTACAGTGGCATGTGACCGCTGCGGCCAAAACACAGTTTGTAGCATGTCCCCAGTGATTGGCTGTAGCAGTCACATGCCACCGTGTCATAAAAGGAGACTGGGCATTGTTGGTACGGAAGTGACAGGGAATCTGTGAAGAGGGGATGGGTTTTTTTTATGGTTAAACTGTTATCTCAAAAGTTTAGACCATGATTTTTTTCTATGGCAAAACCACTTAAATTCCCAATATCCACAGTTTTAAGTGTGACCTAAAATCACAAGTTTTAGGGTGGTCTCTTAACCTAACTCTGCTCTGTTCACCCCAATTACATTATTTCTAAGCACATGATTTGTTCAGTGTCCTCCACACACCTTTGTACATCCACAGATACTGCCTGGTGACTAGCTCATGCAACGTTATATGTACTACTCTCTTTCATTAAAGATGGCTGGACAATTGTACAAAACACGTACTGCTACATCTTGTGACATCCCTATTTGCTCAAAGATTGTAAGCTCTTGAGGGTACAGCCTTCACACCTGTTGCTATAATTGTTGACTACGGTAGTTTCTTACTCTGTATTATCTGTACATATTCTACAATCACTTTGTAAAGTGCTGTGGAATATGTTGGTGCTGTATAAAGATTATTATTATATTATTGTTAATAATCTGCTCAGCTCATCCTGCTCTGTAAAATGCTGCTTGCAAATTGGACTGCATGGACAATATTTCCCTTTAACCCTTTCAGCCCTTTTTTCTTTTTGAATAGTTCCAGCTACATATAGGTAATGTGTCTAAGGGTAAGTCAAAAGAACTATCCAGCAATTATAAACCCTCTCTTTAAAACGTCACTTTTATTCTCTTCGCTAAAATACAGCGTCGCCATTAGACATACATAAATCAATAGTCACATACTTAAACCCCACCCCATTATGATACCAATTAAATCACCTGAACACCCTGACCTCTGGGGGGATGTTGGTCAATCTGGCATTTATATAGGGTACTGAATAGGGACAATGGTGAAAATGTACTTATTGTCACCTAATACTTTCCCTAGTATTTGCCCTATATACTGTCCTATACCCAGGGACAGACCCTGATGGTGGGACCTCCCTGTCCTCGTACCTAGGGCTAACTTACCCTTAATTTCACCCTAATCCATTTGGTAATACCACTCACCCTCTAGGTGTCAGGCGTTCGACTGATGACTATTGGTGTAGCCAATCATGGGGTCCAATTTACAACAGTCGGTTATCATGTACCAACCACAGTGATTATAGTGGTCCTTACAATAGATCTGTCGCAGGTACTGTCAGCCCCTTACTACTTATTTTATCCGGTCATATCATAAGCCTCATATATTTATAAGTCTCATGCCTCATATATTTATGTTTATATTAAAGCCTCGACGCGTTTCCCTCCGTTTTTTCGGCGTTCATCAGGAGGCTAGTCCAGGCACACATATATACCGAGTGATAAGTAAAATACAGATAAATCAACCTGATACAGCTCTTATGCCATGAGGAGGAGAAAATTTTGATACTTTATATGAAGGGTATATGAAGAATCATTTCTGCTGACATGTGACCTAAAAGGTGAAGTTAAAATAAAATAACGGTCAGACCAAGTGTTATAGGTCAATGTCTGCGTGTAAGATATAATTAGAGAAAACACCTACTTGTGCCAATCCACATTCACTTATTCAGATATTCATCTACACATATCAGTGCATTATTCCGGCATCTAGAACAATGTAATGGACTTAATAAAGAGTATAAATACAGCCCCAATATGTCCTTACATGTATGTAGATAAATCACAATCACTTACATGCCGCTCTTCCCCTCCAGACTCCCTCCTCTGGCATCAAAAACTAAGCCCTCTTAAATACCCCAATCGCCATACGCCTAGCTAAGTATCAACCAATCACAGTGGAGCGCCTCAGCGCGTCTTGCGCTCCAATCCTATGAATCCCTCCCATATCCGACCACGTGATCTGTTGTCTTCCGGTCCTTGGAACGCAAGTAAGCGCATCAGATATCCTACATAGCCCATCCATTTGATCGCATATCCTTCCTGTTAGTGGAACGCATCGATATGATTTTCGTATCACTCTCATGTTCTGCCTGCGTAGCCGGTCACATGATGTACCATCTTCCGATACTTAAAATGCATCTATATGTGCTGGACCTACTGCATCTCTGTATATGGAACGCATCTATGCTCCATTTATGCAGAACTTGAGTCGTCACTAGTGCCTAATGATAATATATATTATTCAAAATGTAGAATACCGCATTGTACATGATTAGATGGATTATGATAGAATCATATTATAATATTATACATGCATTCTTTTTGTTCGTTATGAGCTCTTCTGCCGTCGGATGGGGAAATTATTTGTGATATTGGGATCATTTAGTAAACACCAGCATTACATATATAGCATATATTAATAGAATAATGATGGGGCTAGAGAATTAGTTGGGCTAGGGCTTATTTGCAGGCGGGATTGAATGTAATATACAGCCATGATATCGGCTGGAAATGTCATCCAAAGAGTGCTTCATGCACCTCTAACCAGTTATGGGACTCATGTGTCACTAAATTACAGAACAAGCCGTGCTTTGGAATAGATATCCACAGGAAAGAACCCTGATTAATCATAGAAAACAAGATAAATCCATTCTTTCGTTCAGCCCCAGAGGCGACTGGGAACTAAGTCTATGTATTTAAGCACATTATTTTTGTAAGATCTTTCGGTCCCAGTCGCCCCCCCTGATGGATTGAGGCACTACTTCAAGAATGGAAAATCTCAAAAGGCGCGGATTTCCTCCGTGGGTCTCGTTCATGTGCGATGCGACGGGCGTAGTTTTTTTATTTATTACATCATTCGCATGTTCCAAGATTCTTCTCCTTGCCCCCCTGATTGTTTTGCCCACATAGTCCCGTGGACAGGGACATTGGCAAAGGTATATTGCCCCTTTACTGCGACAGTTAAAGAAATCCCTGATCTCAAAGATTTGTCCTGTTGCAGAACAAGTGACACTTTTAGACGGGGAAATATATTCACAGGCTTTACAGGAGCCGCATTTAAATGTTCCTATTGGCTTTCGATCTAGCCATGTCCCTTCTTTTGTTGGTGGTGTATAGTGACTATGAACCAGGCGATCACGAAGATTTCTGCCTCTTCTATAGGTGACTCCTGGTCGTTCACCTATGATATCAACCAAATCCTTATCCCTTCTAAGGATCGGCCAGTACCTCTCCAGAATGGTTCTGATTTGGTCATTCCCTGAGTCAAACATTGATATTATCTGCACTACGCCACCCTTGTGTTCCCTGGGTTTGGGGACAAGCAGTTTTGCCCGGTCCTGTTCGGCCGCATTCAAAAAGGCCTTCTTTAAGCAAGCCCGTGGATATCCCCTATCCATAAATCTTGTCTGTAGGTCCCTCGCTTCCCTATGGAATAATTCCATATTAGAACAATTCCCACGAACTCAGAGGTATTGACACCTCGGCATTCCCCGTTTTAGGGGCGGGGTGATGGCTTTCCCAGTGGAGGAGGGAGTTGGTCGCGGTGGCCTTCCTAAAAACCTTTGTAGTTAGTTTGTCTCCTTCTCTCATGATTCGTACATCCAGAAACGTAATCTCATTATAATCGATTTTGTATGTAAAATGGAGACCAATATGGTTTGTGTTGATATCTCTGATAAATTTCTCGAACTCATTTAGTCCTCCCTTCCAGACCAGGAAGATATCATCTATATAGCGAGTCCAAAAGATGATTCTACTGGACCACCACATCTCCTGGTCTGGAAAGATGTGGACGTCCTCCCACCAGCCCAGGAAGAGGTTGGCATATGTGGGGGCACAGGGGCTCCCCATTGCCGTCCCCCTGAGCTGGTGGAAGAAACGCCCATTAAATAAAAAGTAATTGTGAGTCAAGATGAATTCGAGGAGCCCAATGATAAAGTTGTTATGTGTTCTATATTGGACACCTCTAGATCTCAGGAAGTATGCGACCGCAGCCTTTTTTCGTTTTGTATTTTTATTCTTTTAGGGAAAGGGAGAGGTGATTTGAATTTTTATATTTTTTAAAAACATTTATTAATTTATCTTTTACATTTTTTTTCATAGTTCCCATAGGGAACTATAACAAGCAATCATGAGAATGCTTCTCTCATAGACATCGAGTCTATGAGAAATTCACTATCGGGGACTTTTATCAAAATGGTGGACCCCAGACGAAGGTACGCTAAAATGTGCGTTGGGGTTGCGCCCACCATTGACCACAATTGCAAATGGGTGAGGTTGAATATTGGTATTAGTTTTTTAAACTCTGGTATGGACACAGTTATTACTATTTATTCCTGGCAATATTTGTAGCTACGATGTTTACAGGGTACTATCCCAGTGGGTGGGGTGTAGTCCAGGCCATACATTATAATACATATACCTTTCCATATTCACCCCCATTTGTAAATTATGTGGTCTCTGGAGGATGCTTTTTTCTGTCACCTGTCCTTGCATCATGTGATTTTTAATAAAAACTTTTTTTATGTTATTTGTATACATAATAAAGCTTTATTATATTGTATGGGTATTGTTTTGGGCTTCTTTCTTCTTTGTAGGTTGTTTGGTGTAAAGTAGAACTGGCTGAGTTGCCCATAGCAACCAATCACATGGCACATTTCATTTTCCAAAGGAGCTGTGAAAAATGAAAGGTGGAATCTGATTGTTATGGGTAAGTAAGCCAGTTCTACTTTACACCAAACAACCTACAAAGAAGAAAGAAGCCCAAAACAATACCCATACAATATAATAAAGCTTTAAATCCTCCCCTATGTTCCTATGGAGCCCTGCTATAGGTATTGGCTCCATAGGAACTAATTTGCAGCAGCCTTGTATCATTGAGGAATACAGAGGCTGCTGCACACACACTCCATCTCCCCGATTTTGTGCCTCTAGATGCCATGGTCACGTTTGACCCTGCATTGATCGCATACTTTTAACCCCAGTGAAGTACATGTACGGCGTTGGTCGGGAAGGGGTGAATTCAAAATTCAAAAGACAACAAAAATATTGGCAACTTCCATGAAATGCCATATTAATTCAATGCCTCTAGGGAAGAATACCATACGTCTGAGATGTGTAGAATACCACTACAAATATTACAATTAGGCCTCTTTCACATAAGAGGCGGGTGCGTTACTATGTTATGGCAAAGTATAGTACTGTCAGTTTTACACTGATACCAAGGTCTCATGCACACAAATGTTGTGCATCCGTTACATGCATTGGGGACCACAATTTGTGGTATCTAATGCACAGGCAACGTCTGTGCGGGAGCCGGGATGGATCGAGACCCATTCAACTTGAATGGGTCCGTGATCCATCTGCACCGCAAACAAGTTCTGTTTTTTGCGGTGCGGAGGCACGGACAGAAACACCATGGAAGCACTCCTTAGTGTTTCTGTGGGTTACGATCCGTGCTTCCGTTCCGCATCTCCGTGATTGTGGACCCATTCTAGCGAATGGGTCCTCATCCATGATGCGGAGTGCACAAGGGACGGTGCCCGTGTATTGCGGACATGCCATATGCGGGCCGCAATCCTACCACGGGCACACAACGTTCGTGTGCAAGAGACCTAAGCCTGATCAGATCCTTAGGGTCTGTTAGGCTTAGATACACAGAAAGCCTGGATGTCTTTGTAAGGTGTCCAGTTGCCATGGCAACTATCGAGCTGCTGCCATCGCAGCGTGGCCTCAGATGGGGGAGAGAGGGAGCTCCCTCCCTCTGTTAAGCCGATGGATGCCGCGGGTAGCTACTGACCATGGCATTTAGGGGTTTACACGGCTAGGGATCGGTGCCCGTATCAATCTTGGTCGTTGTAGCAGAGTGTCAGCAGTATGTTACAGCTGACACTTGCTGCTGATGTCAGTTGCTCCATTCATGAGCTGCTGCCATCACAGACGCACAGAGGTGGACCGCAAGGAAGGCAGCAGGAGGCATCTGGGGGCCATTGGGGGCCATTGGGGGCATGCCTGATTTCAGACCCGAATCAGTTCAGGCAAAACTGAAGTTGCTCCAATTGCCCTGAAAGTTGATGTCGCACCAATGATGTGACTGCGACAATCGCAGAAAGATCCATCTTGGATGTATTTTTGCTACTGTCATGTCGCAGTCGCAGCATGTTGCATGTCGCAGTGCGACACCATAGAATATCATTATAAAAATTGTCGCGCAACATTGGTGCGACAAAAGGGCGCTCGACATGTCCTCGTTTAGCCCTAGCCTTAAAGTCTTGGAAAACCCCTTTAAGATATTATGTCCAGCAACCTCTGCCAATGCTGTAAGACATGGTTGTCAGAATTCAGCCATGTTTCCTGGAATTTGCTAAAATGATATATCTTTTCCGTGGCAAGGGTCAGAATGTCAAAAGCCCTGTTGTAAATAATTAAACAACAAACCATTATGCCATTAATTATTACATCCCTACTTCTCTCCATATACCAGTATATAGTTCCAGTTTAGTCCTGGTGGTATTGGTTGTGAATGTTCCTGAGAAAAAAAAAAAGCGACTTCTGGAACTATTTCTACAAAACAGGTTTTTGTAATAGTGTATATCACTGTGCTGTACCCGCTATATAGCACATTAACACAGACTCATACAAAAACTTGCTTAACAGACTTGGCAAAGGAACTTTGGCTTCTCATAAATTCTTTAAATCCCACCTCGTACATGCCCACTTCCTAAAAACAGAGGATAAATAGTGTAGGATATTAATATATGGCCAGTCTTACTCGTGAAGATACAAAGTAAAATACAAAAAGTGACTCATAAAATAGATTCCTATTAATAATATACATAAAATGTCAATTTTTTCATGTTTTGCTTTCCCAAATATATATTCTTTTCCTTTAAAAGATCATATAATGAAATGACTTTACCTTATTATCTATGGCATCTACGATACTTACAGATGGAAAAATATGGATATATGGATGGATATGGATATATGATATATGAGCTTCAATATTTGACAATAATTAGTATTAATTAGACTTACAGGGGCTCATTTATCAAAGATTTGCATTTGCTATGTCAGTCTTGATAGCCCCTGTGCCGTCAATCCATGTGCCTATAATGAGATCTGCACAAGTTCATAGCTGGTCTAAATTTTATTCATATTTATTCATCCTTTTTCAGAAAGTGGTAAGGGCAGTGTTGAAATGCCAACTGCAACTACATTTGGAATGGTTTTTAATATGTCACAAACCAGAGGTTTGCATCTTTTTTACGTCAGTTTCTGGCATAGGGACATTGTAAATGACCCCCCACAGTGGTTAAGGCTTGTACAAAAACTGCTGCCACATTGAGATAGTCCGATTATTATAAATAGTTAGCTCTTGTAGTGTTCAGACTTGTGGTTAGCTTCTAACCACAAAGCAAGTTAGCTGTGACTTCCATATAGTAGTTTGTTCTGCCCTTCATCATGGGTGTCTTCATAGGAAATATTGGCTTTAACCCCTTCCTGATGAATCCATTTTCTTTAACTCCCTGCCTTTTGCTTGCATAACTGTATGAGGGTCTGTTTTATTTTTTTGGGAAGAGTTGTACTTTCTAATGACACCATTAACCCTTTCAAGACCAAGCCATTTTTTACCTTCGTGACCAGGATTAATTTTGCAAATCTGACATGTGTCACTTTATGTGGTGATAACTTTGGAATACTTTTATTTATCCAGTCTCTATTCTGAGACTGTTTTCTCGTGACATCTCATACTTTATGTTAGGGGTAAATTTTACCTTTATATTATAAAAAATTTAAAATTTACAGAAAATTTGGAAAAAAAATAATTTCCTAGATTTGAATTTCTACACATTAAAGGCAGATAGTGATACCTCATTAGATTTTTACTTAAGATTCCCTATATGTCTACTTTATGTTGGCATACTTTTAAAGATTACATTTTATTTTTTATTTTTTTAGGACATTAGAAGGCTTAGAATTTAAGAAGCAATTTTTCAAATTTTCTATAAAATTTTCAGTTCTGAAGTCACTTTAAGGTCCTTACATAATAGAAACAACTCATAAATGGCCCTATTCTAGAGACTACACCACTCTAATTACTCAAAACTGGTTTCACAAGCTATGTTAACCCTTTAGGTGTGCCACAAGACTTAAAGGAAAATGGAGGAAAAATTTACAATTTTCAGTTTTTGTGCAGATTTTTAATTTTAATCCAATTTTACCTGTTATCCATTGTATTTCCAAGTGATAACTTCAAAGGCCATCAAAGGACCTGGTGCAGATTGCCACAAGGTCTAACTGATGTACCTGCAGTTTACTCCACTGCTCTCCAGAAAGTCCTTGTAAACTGGCATCCGCAGCATGGTTCCATTTGTTTCAGCCCCTGCATTGGGCATCCCACAATACAATGTACCATTTCACCTGTATGCACGTGAAAATTGCAAAACCATAGCTGCTGTGTTAGCTCAAGACCATGGAGGACGGTTGAGGACTGTTACATATATATCCAAACTACTCCCAGTCACTGTACAGGGTGCCACCATGTCTCAGGACCTTGGCAGCATGTCCAATGGCTGTAGAATTGACAAGCTCGATCACACTGGGACATGATACCACAATGTACACGTCACACTCTGTCCTACACCTTTTAAAAAATCTGTCCACACAACACGTGACTGCCCAAAGGTTGGCAGGATATGATGTTATCCTTACCACCACCCCAGAGCTCCAGGTCCATTATTGTGCCCCAACAACTGCACCAATGTTGTTTTTGAACTCTCTCCTAGGGCTTAAAGGCCCCACAAGATGAGATTTCAGAACAACATGAATGTGCAGAATGAATTCACATAGCTACCAGCCCCCGCCCCACCCTACAAAGTGTTCCTTTTCCTGATGCAGAAGATGTTTTTGTAGATGGCTCCTGCACCCGACCAGATGATCAGACGTTTCATGCTGGTTATGCAGTTGTACAATTGCCCAATAGAGTTCTTGAGCCCATGCCAGCCACTGTCTCATCAGCACAAGCTGCACTTGCGAAATTATGGCTGGCAGGCGAGTAAATGTGTACACAGACTCTAAATTCGCATTTTTGGTGTGTCATGATTTTGGAGTAATATGGCAGCATAGAGGGTTCACTACAGCGACATCTCCTTGCAGCAATTCAACTCCCAGAGGCCATTGCAGTCATTAAGTGTCAGGCACACACAACTTCAATGATACTAGTTGCCCAGGGGAACAGGTTAGCAGACAGGCATGCAAAAGCAGCCTCCCATGTCACACAAAATTGCGCAACCAAGGTTTTTGTAAATTCCCCGCTAGTACCGCTCGCGCCTGAAAACATTATGTTGTTCCAGCTCCAAACATTTGCAACATCAGCAGACATCGCTTATTGGGAGCTTCAAGGGTTGACCAGAGACGCTAAAAATTAAACAGTGATTATGGTGATACTTCGCTTTCGTTTCCTTTGCCAACAGTTGCCCCAACCTACCCATTCAAGCCTGGAGACAGAGTCCTGATGAAGTTCCTCCATAAGTTGAAGTTGCTGGACCTACCCTATGGAACCCCTGTGACAGTCCAGACCATGACCAGAACTAAAGTGTCAGACAACTATCCTACTTGGATTCATGCATCCTGATTGAAGGAAGCCTCATCTCTGCCTGAGTGACCAGAACTAGACGAGTCCCAGTTGGATCCAGTCATTATGAAGAAGCAAGCTTCAGTGCTCTGTACAATGCCAATGTACACCCCTACCCCTGGAAGACCTCACATCCGTGCAGCAGTGGCATTTTTTGTAGCAGACACAATGCTAGCAGCCACTGTTTGGCTAGTGGCAATGTGTGCCCACCACTCTGAGAAGCTACCCTCGATATGCCCCTCATCACCCCAGGAAGCAAGAGACATTCACGTCTCCACTCTGCAATTGACGCCAAGCCTAGTAGACACAAAGGACAGATGGTGCTACTCTCAGAACAACACTGACCCCAAAGGCTTATTTTATGTTTTGTGTTCTTTCTTACTTTTCTTTCTTCTCTCTTTTCCACTATTCAGGAGATTTTTTTCCTACTGTGCGCCAATTGCACAAGAAGGTTTTCTCCTTTATGATTTCTACTTTTTGTTTCATATGTTATGTACATATACACACACAAGGTCTTTAGCTGGAGGAGGACACACAGTGCGGCTCTAAGAATAAAAAATGATCCCGTTCTTTTTTTGTATAAAAAGTTGGGATCAATGGTTGGGTTGAAAGGGATTTTTATAACCTTGCTATCGGATGTATAATAGATATATATTATATTTCTATCAGGGATTGTCCCTTGTATTGATTTTACACGGTTTAGAGACAATACAGTTCATTTCCTCTGAAGACAAATGTTCCAGAGGGCTCTTAATTAAAGTATGCAAGCCCATCCCACCAGACATTGACACTACAGAGACGACAGACAGTTATCACTTGGAAATACAATGGATAACAGGAACCTCACGTACATGACAGCAAGCTGTAACGAGTTTAACTTGTTAGCATCTAAATTAACTCAGCTGATATGTAAAGAACCCTTAAATGAATTGTATCTAGCAAACACCAGTATTGTCAAAGGAAACTGTAACACATGACTTATTCCAGTTTCATCTGGCTTTTCTTACCAAAATGTCCTATAAATACACGTACTATTGAATAAGGCCCCTTTCACACGGGCGAGTTCTCATGTGGTGCAATGCGTGAGGAGGACGCATTGCACCCGCACTGAATCCTGACCCATTCAGTTCTATGGGGCTGTGCACACGAGCGGTGATTTTCACGCATCACTTTTGCGTTGCGTGAAAATCGCAGCATGTTCTATATTCTGCGATTTTCACGCAGCGCAGGCCCCATAGAAGTGAATGGGGATGCGGAAAATCGCAAGCATCACGCAATCATGTGCGGATGCGTTGCGATTTTCCCGCATGGTTTGCTAGGATACGATCGGGATGGGGACCCGATCGTTATTATTTCCTTTATAACATAGTTATAAGGGAAAATAATCGCATTCTAATTACAGAATGCAATGTTCCCGGGCTTGAAAGGGTTAAAAATAATAAAGAGTTAACTTACCTTCTCCCATTTATGCGCAGAGCCCCAGAGCGTCGTCTCTCTTGATAGTTTGGCTGCTTGAGGACCTGTGGTGGCGTCACAGGGTCACATGGTCCAATCATAGAAGCATTTGAGTGGACCATGTGACCCATGTGATCCTGTGACATCACGGCAGGTCCTTCATCGAACATCTGTTGTTCGTTGAAGGACCTGCCGTGATGTCATGAGATCACATGGTCACATGGTCCGCTCAAATGCTTCTATGATTGGACCATGTGACCCTGTGACATCTAGGTCCTCAAGCAGCAAACTATCAAGAGAGACGGCGTTCTGAGGCTCTGCGCTCACAATGGGAGAAGGTGTTAACTCTTTGTTAGTTCTAGCCCTTTCAAGCCCGGGGAACATTGCATGTTGTAATTAGATGCGTCATTTTCCCTTATAACTATGTTATAAAGGAAAATAATTACACATACAGAATACTCATCCCGAAACCAGACTTCAGTGATGAAGTCTCGACTTGGGTCTGGGTACTAAGCATGCGGATTTTTTTCAGCGGCGTGCTCAGCGCACTACAAGCGTTAGCACACGCTGCTGAAAAATCGCGTACGATCCGCAACGCACCCGCATCTTATCCGGGCGTCAAACATGACGCCCGTGTGCAAGAGGCCTAAAGACTTCAGATCTTAACTATTCCAATTGAGTGCTGGATGGTTAATTTCTCCCAGCTGGAGGAGAGAGTATTCACTGAAAGGGATAATTCACCGGTGGAGGTCTGATGCCTCATTGTATAACCATCTCATAACCACCTCGGATTGGAAAGAGCTAACATTACCTATAACACAGCAAGGGTTAACAGCAAAACGAACCTCAATATCTATTACCCTGATTCTGCAGTTTAAAAAAACACCCCATTTATGTTCGTAAACTGCTGTATGGGCACACGACAGGGTGCAGAAGGAAAGGAGCAATAGTTTTTGGAGGGCAGATTTTGCTGGAATCGCTTTTGGGTGTTGTGTCATATTTAAAGGCATACTAAGCCACCCCTACAGAAGAAACCATTTTGGAAACTACAGCCCTCAAATAATTTATTGAGGGGATTACTGACCACTGTGACGTCACAGGCGTTTCATAATGTTTAGAAACACATGTCTGTGAAAATGAAAAATTATATTTTTTACAAGAAAAAGTCGCTAAAGCCAAAATTTTTCACTTTAACAAGGAGGATAACAGGAGAAAATGCACCCCATAATGTTTTCCTATTTTCTCCTGAATACGCTAACACCCGATGTGTGGTCGTAAACTGCTGTATGAGTGGACTGCAGAATTCAAAAGGAAAGGAGAGACATCTGCATTTTCTAATGTGGAATTTGCAGAAATAGATTTTAAGGGCCATAGCTTTTTAATTTTTTTGTTGATTGAGCTGTGTGGGGACTTGGGGACTCGTTTTTGGCAGGATGGGCTGTAGTTTTTAATGGTACCATTTTTGGGTACCCAGACCCAGAACTTTTTGACTTTTCCATCAATGTAGCTGTGTGAGAGCTTAATTTTTTTTTTGCAGGACAGGCTGTAATTTTTACTCGTACAATTTTGGAGTCTATATGACTTTTTGAGCGCTTTTTATTCCATTTTTTAGGAGGTGAAGCAGTGTCCTGTCAGTGTTTTTTATTTTTATTTTTTATCGGGTTCTCCATGGGTTGTATTTGATAAGATAATTTTATTCTGTGGGTTGCTACGGTTATGGCAACACCAAATTTGTCTTGTATTTTTCATGTTCTACCACTTTTATATCATAAAATCACTTTTTATGAAACATTTTTTTTTTTGCATCACCAAAATCTAAGACCCCTCATTTTTTTATTTTTCCGTCAACATAGTTATATGAGGGCTTATTTTTTTGTGGGATGGCCAAGTTTTTATTGATATCATTTTTTGTATGCATATGACTTTTTGATCACTTTTTATACTTTTTTTGGGGAGGCGAGGCAAGAAAACCAGCAATTCCGCCATAGTTTTTTTTATTTTTAAAGCGTTTACCATGCGGGATTAGCACCATAATCATTTTATAGATCAGGTCATTACGGACGCAGAGATACCAATTATGAGTAGTGTATTTTATTTGTTTAATTTTTTAATCTCTTATAAATGAGCGGATATGTGAAAAGGCTATTTATTTTCTTTTTCATTTACATTCTTATTTATTTTTTTAACGTTTTTATTTTCACACTTTTTTTTATTAAGTCCCACTTGGATCTTGAAGATCCAGTGGGGCTGATGGCTGTACTGTACTTTGCAATGCTCTTGCACTGCAAAATATAGTACTATCAAGTTTCTTGGTAGATTGCAACACTGGACACATTTGCAAGGCGTCCGGTTGCCATGACAACCATCGGGCCGTTGCCATCGCAGTGCGGCAGCCCGATTGTTGAGAGAGGGAGCCCCCTCCATCTATTAACCCCATGGATGCCACTGCCGTGGCATCTAAGGGGTTATAGCAGAGTGTCAGCATACAGCTGACACTCGCTGTTGATGACTGCGACTCAGGAACTGAGCCAATGCCTTTACATTCAGGAGGACCGCAACAGGGGGAAAGATGGGGGCAGATGGTTCAGATGGGGGCAGGGGACACAGGCTGGCACAGTTGGAGACGGGCCGGCGCATCCAGAGCACAGGTGGCAAAGTTAAAGGTACTGCGCATAGATTGGGCACAGACGGGAGAGGCAGGAGATATTTGGACACACAGACAGAGGCACAGATCAGGGAAGAGGACACATCTAGGGGGCACAGAATGGGGGCACAGATCAGCTAATGCCTGATTTCAGGCTCTGATCTGCAGAGTGCAGATCAGAGCCTAAAATCGGAATGTTAACACTGCCTCGCTCCGATTGGTTAGTCTGCACAGACTATCCAATAAATCGGAGTGATCGCCGGCAAGGGACCACTCTAATTGGTCCCTTGCCGGCATTATAGCAACAACAAATGACAAAACAGGTGCACACTGCGGTCTTACTAAGCCCTCAAACTGATGTTAAAATTGAGAGATTAGTCAAGATGTCCTACAGTGGAGAACATGTCTTAAGCCCGAGCACCGCGCCAAGGTTTCTCAAGTAGCTCGGGACCTAACACTCACCTACCTGTGCCATATGGGCAATACCAGGGGCCAGTGGGCGAAATTACAGGAATGTATTAGGCCGACTCACAGCAGACTCCTCATTTACCTCCAGCATGTAACCATGCCTGCAATGGGAGGAGGGAGAGGGCTGTGAGCCCCACCCAAGACTGGCTGATATGGCCAGTATCAGCCAGTCTTGGGCCAGCATGGTTACATGCTGGAGGTAACTGAGGAGTCTGCTGTGAGTCGGCCTAATACATTCCTGTAATTTCGCCCACTGGCCCCTGGTATTGCCCATATGGCACAGGTAGGTGAGTGTTAGGTCCCGAGCTACTTGAGAAACCTTGGCGCGGTGCTCGGGCTTAAGACATGTTCTCCACTGTAGGACATCTTGACTAATCTCTCAATTTTAACATCAGTTTGAGGGCTTAGTAAGACCGCAGTGTGCACCTGTTTTGTCATTTGTTGTTGCTATATTGTTATATTATTTATTACATCCACACAATTGCCATCTTGTGTAGGATGTCTATTGTGGTACTTGTGGTCCGCTGCGGGCATCCTCCACCGTATGCATTTTTGCTGGGGATCGCCATTAGCAACGGGCCACAAGTGCAGGACTTGCTCCACTGTATATACATGCACAACTGCATTTTTGGGTTGAGCACATCCTGCTTCATGCCACCTTTCAGTTGTTTTGTGTATATATAATTTTTTGGAGGTGTATAAACTCCCATGTAAATGTAGCCTGTTTTCCATCCACAGCAGGGGCGTAACTACCGGGGAAGCAGGGGAAGCAGCTGCTTCGGGGCCCGGGCTTACAGGGGGCCCGGCAAGCACGTGTTTGTCCTCACTTCTCTCCTCCCCTGGGTAATCAGCACGTGTCCAAACTCCTCTCCCGAGCGCAGTGTCCTCTCGCCCTTGTCTATTTATTTAAAAACTTATTTCTTCTTTCTTTCAGAAAAGCTTGTTCTGGGGATCGAACCTGCGACCATCAGGTTCAAAGGCAAGTCATTTTACCACTAGGCTATATCTGCTGCCTAGCCAGATAGCTAAAAAAAATATGACCTCTAGATGTGGAGAACTTTGATAGTGTATCCATACACATTACAGCTGCACCAGCACATTGTATATGGATGTAGCAGAGCTTGGTGTGTTGGGGCAGCTGTAATGTGTATAGATACACTATCAAAGTTCTCCTTATCTAGAGGTCTTATTTTTTTTTTTAGCTACCAGGCTATGCAGCTCATATGGTCTTGTGGATATGTGTCTTGCCTTTCATCCTAATGGTCACAGGTTCGATTCCCTCACAAACTTTTTCTGAAAGACAGGATAAATGAGGCTTGCCTAACATGGAGGTAAGTATATGTGTGTTTTTTTATTTTTTTATTTTTTAAATACTGGACTTTTACTTTACTGCCACAGGGAGGAGGGGGCTATTGGCACTATGATATTGGCAAATGGGGGAGAGATAGGCACTTCATATTGGCACACACATTAGGGGCAGGGGAGAGGATGGCACTAATGATATTGGGATAGGGGAAGACAGAGGCACTTGATATTGGCACATTATAGGGGCACTATGGGGAGAGGAGCACTATGGGGGCATCTGGTGCTATATGGCTGGCTACTGGCACATTATAGGAGGGTTATATGGCTGACTACTGGCACATTATAGGGTGGGTTATATGGCTGACTACTGGCACATTATAGGGGGTTATATGGCTGACTACTGGCACATTATAGGGGGTTATATGGCTGACTACTGGCACATTATAGGGGGTTATATGGCTGACTACTGGCACATTATAGGGGTTATATGGCTGACTACTGGCACATTATAGGGGTTATATGGCTGACTACTGGCACATTATAGGGGGCTGGGGGCTATATGGCTGACTACTGGCACATTATAGGGGGCTATATGGCTGGCACATTATAGAGGGGGAGCGAAACGCATGGGTAGGGGGGGGGGCCCAATACAAAAATTTGCTGTGGGGCCCAGTCATTTCTAGCTACGCCCCTGATCCACAGGCTACATTTAGGTGCACCTGTGAAGCCTGGGCCATATCAGCCAGTCTTGGGTGGGGCTCACAGCCCTCTCCTTCCTCCCACTGCATTTTTGGGTTGAGCACATCCTGCTTCATGCCACCTTTCAGTTGTTTTGTCCTTTGTCGGCATTACTAGACTGTACACTGTCCCTGACAGTAGCAGTACAGCGGCAGAAGCTTTAATCCAAGCGAGCTGCCATAAAGTTTATATACGTGCTATCTGCATGGGGTATGTGCAGATAGCATGTATATAGCCATATGGCAGATGTGAAGGGGTTAATATTCCATATAATGTAGTGGGAAGCTGGAAAAAAAATCTTATGCTTTTACATTTTTAAAACAATTAAAAAACTTTGAAGAAAAATTATCTTTGCATTGCCATATTTAATTGATCTTGGCTGGTGAAGAAACAAAAAAATGTCAGTTTGTCATTTCAATGGTGTTTAATTTGTTATTTGTAAAATATGAAAGGGGTGATTTTAATTTTCAATTTAGTTTTTTTAATATATTTTTTTACCTTTTTTACTTTGGCAATTGCAGTCAATGTTAAAATTGCTATGTTCCTATTAAGCCCTGCCTGAGCCAAGGCCTAATAGGAACATAAAGTAAAAGTAAGTAAAACTGTTGTGTCAGGGTATTTTTAATATAGTGTAGGGCAGTGATGCTCAACCTGCGGCCCTCCAGCTGTTGCAAAACTACAACTCTCAGCATGCCTGAACAGCCTACAGCTTTAGGGCATGCTGGGAGTTATAGTTTTGAAACAGCTGGAGGGCGACAGGTTGAGAATCCCTAGAATAGGGAACGGGCTGTTAAACATTTTTGTGTAATATACTTTTGGGAAAGATGTTTCTTTCTACTACAAAACAAGGTGTAAAGTGTCTTATTAGCAACAGTCTAACAGCATTGCTAAGGAGAATCAGTCTTAAGTCAGCAGAAGACGTCTGTGTGTAACATACAGAGACTTCCAGCCTGCCTCTTGTTATTACTCTGGTCCCTGACAATGGACATGTGCCCTAACTACCGCTGTCCTTCACCCTGCCTATCTGACTTGTTACACACAGGCATCTTCAGTGATCATTGGAAAACTGAGGACAGACTCTCTTTAAAGGGGTTGTAGGAGTGCTTAATACTGATGATCTATATTTAGGCTAGGTCATCAGTATCTGCCTGGTAGCCTTACAGATGACAAATGGATGAAATCCCTACCGAAAAAAATGAACGCACTCACAGACAAAACTTATTCATCTTGCATGCATATAAATTCACAGTGTGGTTTTAGTAACAGAATATTTCACAGTGCTATACCAGCCCAGCTCCCAATACACAGTGATAATTGCTTATACAAAAAGTAATGTCGAGAAATTTCTTCCACTCTATAACAGTGACTTTTTTTTTGTTTGTTGTTACAAACCACATCCTTTTAATTGGGAGACTTCAGGCATCCTTCTTAACAGTCATGTTGCATGCTTTCATTTCTTTTTGTTATATTATAATAATAACTAAACCATCTTAAAGCCTTCCTGCACTGCGAGCATGATCATGGAAAAGGGTTCTCCAACTTACACATTTTTGTAATAAATAAGAGAGGTGTGGGGGGGGGGAGGGCAGTCTGGACATTTTCCCAGGGACCAATAAGCAAGGAATGCAGGGAAGCACCAGCCGCCATACATACAGTGAGGAGAAGAACCACTATTTAGCCAATCAACCTGACTCAATGTTCAGACTGCCTCCAAGTACTAATACAATTTATCTCTTGAGAAAAGGATTCTATATGAACAGAAACCAATGATACCTGGATAGAAGAAGCTGACCTGGTAGTAGCTGAGGGAGTTCCGATACTGTAATATCCTGCCAACGATCCCGTTATCCACTTAGATCCGCCAGTCTGATGTAGACTCCAAGGCCCAGGATCCATTGGCAAGCAGTTCACAGTCTTTTTGGAGTGTGTCCTGGCTAGCAGCACTTCTCTGACTCCTGAAGCTTACGCTCTATCTGAGTGCTTCATGACTTCACTAGTGCTACGTATGTTGGTGTGGAACACAAAGCAGTCCTATGTGTTTTGGAAAAATGAGTCAATTTATCTTTATCCCTGTATGTGCATGTGCAATGGGAAGGGGAAGGAGGAAGAACTGTTGGCCAAACGAGTCGGTTTAAGTGGAGGAGTAGGGGGTACCAAACTGAATCTTTGCCTAGGGTGAAAGTGAACCCTAACTGTGTAGATAAAATGCATCTTTCTTGCACCGATTTCTGTACTCTATATATCTGGGTGAATAAAATGTGGAACAAATATGGTCATTAATAAGAAAGCTGCATATACTGCATATAGGGAAAGCTGGGTATATTGAAGTGCAGACATAAATGAATATATCAATCTGAAAAGTCCTGCTGATAATATCCAGTATTCTTAACTCTTCAATTATATGCATTACAACAAGGCCTAACCATAACTTTGTGACAGTATGTGAATTACTTGGGATTATAATGTAGCTAAGTTTTCGTTATGGCATTCATTACTGTGGCTGTACCCGCTAGCGTATCACTGTGAAAATCATTCATACAAAATCTTAGTCTCAGCCTAGAAACTGTCTAACCAGAGAATATTTAGTCTGAATTGTGTGCACCCATTCATGACACACCACATCCCCTAATCCTTCTTAGTCATTAGTGACTGAACGTTTGTTAATGTGATCGTTCACATACAGTTCCATTATTGTCGGCAGCACATCCAATGTTACATGGGTCCATGTCTTGCTGATAAACGATTTTCAAATAAAAGAGGCAGTCGACAACAAATGAGTATCTGCCCATCTCAATGTGGACATGTTCACATGAAGCCATGATGGCGAATGAATGTTTGCATATTCTTACATTGCATACATACATTCACACATGCAGTACTGCAGTACACACAGAATAAAAAGCCAGCACCTGCTCATCTCATGTGTTTTTGAGTGGTTTTGCTCCAAGGTAGGTGAATGCTGTGTGAACGAGAGAAGTAAAGGTACAACAGGATCCAGAACTGCAACAGTACCATTAAAAAAACGCCTTTTATTTCTAGGTTTCAAGTGAATGGGAGAACTGCTAGGGAAACCATCCCAAGCCATTAAAGGGGTTATTGATAACCTATACTTGAGATAGGTCATCAATCTCAGATCTGCGTGGGTCTAACAACTGGGACTCCCACCGATCAGCTGTTAGAAGCGGGTTTTTCTGGGGTCTCACTGAATAGTTGATCCTTACAGAGATATATGCACACTAGAAATGCATAGGTTATGTTTCTCTGAATGAGACATACAGTTCTTCCACAAAGAAAAGAAAACTGAGTATCTCAATAGAAAATTGCTCTGGTTACCTGAGTGGCCTTTGTGGGGTTCCCAGGGGCAAAAATACAACTCTTCCAGCTAAAAACAAGCCCCCATCAACAGAAAAATAAAAAAAGGTTGGAGTCTCAGAATGTGATGTCCCTGTTATTCAGCAAAAGTACAAAAGTAGTTGTGACAAACTGCCATTTATCCCTGGGCATTGGAGAGGCATGCTTGCCAGCCTATTACCCTGTGACTATGGCCCCAGTGACAGTTAGCATTTACAATGGACAGTGCCTGTGCCCTAATCAACATTCACAATGGACATTGCCTGTGACCTAATCAACATTCACAATGGACATTGCCTGTGACCTAATCAACATTCACAATGGACATTGCCTGTGACCTAATTAAGAATTACAATTGACAATGCATGTGGGGGTGGGATATATCTGGCTGTATGTTGATTGGTCACTGTATTTTGTGTGCCTGTCCTCAATCAGGTCCCCGGGGGAGTAGCCCTTGCTGGAGGACTTGCATAAAAGGCCAAGCTTTGCCATCCAATAAAGAGTTCCTTTTGACCCTCAATACGTAGCCTTGTTATTGGAGGGAACTGCTATATCACACTGGGGATTGCTATGTTCTACATACTCCCTTGAGCTTTAATCACTTAGCTCTTTTAAGAGCTTGTTCCGGATACGCTTAACAGGAGGAGAGGTCTTCCCCACACGGTCCTGGAGGACAGAAGCCAATCCAGGGTGGACGGAAGACGGCGAGACTCCAGCTAAGCTACGGCGGTTGTGGAGTCTGCGGTGGCTGTGGTGTCCAGTGCGGTGCTTGTGGTCCTCGGCGCAAGCTAGGAAGCGTCCATCGACGGAGGGCACTCGGTCGGAGTACACGGAGCTCCATCACAGTGGTGGCAGTGGTGGGATGGCTTCCCTAGTGCGAGGAGCAGCATCCTGGAAACACCAAGCAAAGCTGGAGTATTGGTATAGTCACGTACAGTTTGACGCTATACTGAAGAGGCGGTTGGCTCTCTACAGGCCCTACTTAACAGAGGAACTTGTACAGGAAATAAGGAGAGAACTGGCGGAGAGTCTGCAAGAGGAAGCAGAATATCAGGCAGAGATGGCGAAGTATTCTGTCCCTGCGCCCCAGCAACCGCATGGGCCTAAGGTGTCGACCTTCCCCCCCAGCGGCAGTGTGAAGTCCAGGGGGCCGAAGGTGTCATCCTTTCCCCCCAGCGGCAGTGTGAGTTACAGGGAGCTGAAGGTGTTGTCCTTCCCCCCCCAGCGGCAGTGTGAGTTACAGGGGGCCGAAGATGTCGTCCTTCCCCCCCCAGCGGCAGTGTGAAGTCCAGGGGGCCGAAGGTGTCGTCCTTTCCCCCCAGCAGCAGTGTGTCTTACAGGGAGCAGAGACAGTTGGTCTCTCTCTCCAGCAGCAGGACAATGTTACGGGAGTGGAGACAGGCGGTCTCCCACTCCAGCGGCAGCCTGTGTTTCAGGGAGAGCAACACAGCACCCCCTCTCCCCAGCGGCAGCTTACCCTAACAAGGGGAGACACTAATCTCGCAGACGGCGCAGATGGGACCGTGGTCTCTGTGCCTGACCTACGGGGATGCTGGATAGCCTGTCCAGATCCCCAACTACCCGCACCGGGACAACAGGAGGAGGGGGTAAGTACAAACTCTCCTCCCCAGCTAACACCTAACTTGGCCCCAGGGTTAACAGAGGCAATGTTAACCCCCACTGGCGCCCATGTTCCCCTGGCTACTGAGCCGGACTATCTTCCCAGCCCCCCAGCAGAAGAGCTGGCAGCTGGGCAGAGTGCAGTCGGCCTCTGCCCTCCCTTTGTCCCCTGTCCAGAGCCTGAGGTCCTGCAGGTTATACCAGTAGAAGAGTTGGCAGCCGGGCAGAGTGCAGTCGGCCTCTGCCCTCCCTCAAGTCCCCACAGCATGTTGCCCCAGCACCCCAGAGGAATATCCGGGTGCAGTAACTGCTTCTTGTGGGTGGGTCACTCTTGTACCTGTTTGTTGTGGGTGGGCTACTCTGGCATTTGTCTATTGTGGGTTGGTGGATCGACTAACGTAGGCACTGACCGACAGGAGGTCAGGTACCTGGTTATTCTTCCCCCCAAAGGGGAGATATGTGACAAACTGCCATTTATCCCTGGGCATTGGAGAGGCATGCTTGCCAGCCTATTACCCTGTGACTATGGCCCCAGTGACAGTTAGCATTTACAATGGACAGTGCCTGTGACCTAATCAACATTCACAATGGACATTGCCTGTGACCTAATCAACATTCACAATGGACATTGCCTGTGACCTAATCAACATTCACAATGGACATTGCCTGTGACCTAATTAAGAATTACAATGGACTATGCATGTGGGGGTGGGATATATCTGGCTGTATGTTGATTGGTCACTGTATTTTGTGTGCCTGTCCTCAATCAGGTCCCCGGGGGAGTAGCCCTTGCTGGAGGACTTGCATAAAAGGCCAAGCTTTGCCATCCAATAAAGAGTTCCTTTTGACCCTCAATACGTAGCCTTATCTCGTTATTGGAGGGAACTGCTATATCACACTGGGGATTGCTATGTTCTACATACTCCCTTGAGCTTTAATCACTTAGCTCTTTTAAGAGCTTGTTCCGGATACGCTCTACAGGAGGAGAGGTCTTCCCCACACGGTCCTGGGAGACAGAAGCCAATCCAGGGTGAATGGAAGACGGCGAGGCTCCAGCTAAGCTACGGCGGTTGTGGAGTCTGCGGTGGCTGTGGTGTCCAGTGCGGTGCTTGTGGTCCTCGGCGCAAGCTAGGAAGCGTCCATCGACGAAGGGTACTCGGTCGGAGTACACGGAGCTCCGTCACAGTAGTAAAACATAACAACTACATAGATTTAATATATAATGTCATCCCAATTGCTGATCATTCAAATGTATTTTATATGTGAATTTTTAATCAAGATATAATAAATATCTATTTGTATTGCATGTGTGATTTTATATTTTTTTGGTGTAAGATAGATTTAATATCACCATAATCTTGCCGACACATAGAACAAAGGTAACATAATTTATATTGCAAAATTTACAAAATAATGAGAGACTTGCATTTTTTCCATTCCTAACTCCCCAAAATAATAAACATGAAAGCATATATTTATTTCATTAGCCGACCCCAGTGATAATAAAATTCCAAAATTATAGACATATGTATATGACTATGCATATAGTTTAAAAAAAAGTGTTACATTTATTTCTTAAAAAATCTGCATTGCTGTACTTTGCACCAGATTTATGAAACATTTGGAAATGTGAATCCTATTTTTTTTTTTTTACTTCTACTGGAGTTTGCTTGCAAATTTTTTCTGACTTAAAAAAAAAAATTGCAGTGATAAATCTAGAGTGATACTAATTACAACGCCCACTTTGCCACCTACTTTTGAAATCAGGAGTGAGTGGTGTAAAAATGCAAAAATGTCAGAAAATGTATTTGCAAGTAAGTCCAAAAAGGAAATTCTCCCATCCTACTACTTTTGTCATTAGAATTAACGTGTCACTTACAAAATAGTAACAGCATGTTAAGATTTGAAATGGCGGTAACACATTCAGTTTTATTTTTTACCACTTACTCCCCCTTAAGGAAATGACCTATGTATGGTAGCATAAATAACAACGATCAACAACTGGTTGACAGGTTTTTCCTTCTAAAATTACTATGAATTCCATGGAGGTTCTGGGCATCTATATTGTCCATACATAGTTGCAGACTATTAATAGTACCTCTTATCATGTTACGGAAGTTATATTTCTTTAGCATTATGCCAGTATTTGAAAAGTTTAAACCTTTCATGACACCATGTTTTTGTTATAGCATCTATCACTGTGGTAGCTCCCGCTATAGTCACAGTAAGAAGTACTCATACAAAAACTAAACACATACCCTCCAGGAAATGCCTGTTGGTTTCTGGAAATTTTGGTTTATACTGTAGTATTTACTCATGACAGACTGCTTCACAAGTGGTTCACTTACTTTGTCCTAAATTAGTGAGGTATATCATTACAGCAATAATAAAAGCTGGATATATAAACTATACAGCATTCAGGCCGGTTTCAGTCAGCTTTTCTGGCATTTTTAGTTTCTCCTATATTGCCAAGTACATGCCCACGAGCCCAGGAGTCCGTTTATTACCAACAGCAAAGAACCATCATAACTATCATCAGTTCCCTCTATGATGGACCAGATCAGTCTATGTATTACAAGGATGGCCATTCTAAGTCCCCCATGTAATATTATATTTCACCTGAAATAAATGTGTCAGCGGGGTGGGTTCATGTTAAACAAGGGGTTATATTTTACTTTGTGACCAATATATTTCTAGATATGAGGATGACAAAATCACACCCCATTTTCCATACAAAGTAAGCACATTCTCATAACCTATTGAGGGAAATGCTGGAAGCACACTTTCTCAATAGGATTGGGAAATATACAGTAAAGGAAGGCCTTATACTTCTCATTCCTAGTGTTGGACTAGGGTTCTCTGGGCCCACCAGAGGAAATTATTCTCAGGGCCCAAACCCCATATCATTAATTAAAAAGAAATAGTCCCTAGAGACAACTCATTGGCTCCAAAGGCAACTCCAAATGTTTTTTTTTCTCTTGGACCTTTGGGGCCCACTAAGGCATCAAAGCCTGGGCACAACAGACGATCCTCTGGTACTCTGGTGGGCCAGTCTGACACTATTATTTTTTGTCCG
The DNA here is from genome assembly GCA_033119425.1 of Bufotes viridis. Classification (NCBI taxonomy): domain Eukaryota; kingdom Metazoa; phylum Chordata; class Amphibia; order Anura; family Bufonidae; genus Bufotes; species Bufotes viridis. The sequence goes on along the minus strand of CM065589.1, from coordinate 211,071,981 downwards.
CATTTTTAGTGGATTGCACACGGACCAAATCCATATGTTCGTTCCGCAGTCCCACAAAAAAATAGAACTTGTCTGTTTTGCGGATTAAAATAGGCATTGTAACATGCCTATGGATGCACCATGGACGTCATCCATATTTTTTGCGGACATGAAAGTACATATGGTCGTGTGAATGCACCCTAACCCCTTAGGGTTTATTACATAACAGAGTACTAAAAGGTTCAAGAAATCCAGCTCCACTTTGGTAAAGGAATATTTATTTTGCTTGTGGTAAAATCACATCCAGTTACCGTTACAAAAGTCTTGTCTACGCGTTTCGGGCTACAAGAAACAATTCAAGCCCTTACTCATGACACAGTAAGACATAAAAATTGCACTATTTGTAGGAGAGATTGCACCTGTCTTCACTAATTGTGGTCACATGACTGCAAACGCCTTCAAAAAAATGCCACACCTTAGAACAACACTTCTCATGAGAAAAAGAAAAAAACCATATAATAAACAAATAAAAATAAACTATGCAAAATACATGAGATTTATAGTGGCTATGAAAGATAATAAAATAAAGGAGAAAGTTTCATACATTGGGAAACTGTGAGGACTCTAGCAGTATGGGTTATTGTTGCAGAATCAGATCTAGGCGCCTGTTCAGACCATCTGGTTGAAGCGTATTTAATGCAAAAATCCAGAAAGATTCTCTGTTTAATAGTTTTCTTCTGTGGTCTCCTCCTCGCTTGGGCAGTAAAACCCTCTCTATGCCCTGTACCAGTGCCACCAGATCCGATGTGTCACCATCATGGCAGACAGCAAAATGCATACTAGCTGCAGATATATTGCGGTTGCCATGTTGGGGCACATCAGAAATGTGTTTGCGTATTCTAGTTTTAATGGCATTAGTAGTACAGCCCACATATTGCAGTTTGCATTTTTTACATGTAATTAAGTAAACTGCATAAGTTGTATAACAATTAAGGTATGATTTCATGTGAAAAACCCTGCCATTTGAAGCTGAGACAAAGGTATTGGAGATTGACATATGAGTGCAGCAGATACATCTATGGTGTCCACACCTGTAGCTCCCTTTAGTCGTAAGCCAGACGGGCTGCGATTTTTTTCTTCTCTTGGTATAGACTAGGACTAACATAGTTTGCAATAGTGGGTGCTCTTCTAGCTGCACATTTAACCCCATCCGCAACTATGTCAGTCCAGTCCTTGTCATATGCCAGAATAGGGAAATATTTATTTATGATGCAACAAATTTGTGCGAACTCCGTACTGTATTGTGTAATAAACAAGTTGCTATTTTTGCTACTATTATTTTTGTTTTTATTTTTATTTGTATCTATATTTCGGAGTTCACCCCCCTACTATCTGAGTGCTTCATGACTTCATTAGTGCTATGGATTCTGGTGTGGAACACAAAGCAGTCCTATGTGTTTTGGAAAAATGAGTCAATTTATCTTTATCCCTGTATGTGCATGTGCAATGGGAAGGGGAAGGAGGAAGAACTGTTGGCCAATCGAGTCGGTGTGGAGGAGAAGGGGGTAGCAAACTGAATCTTTGCCTAGGGTGAAAGCGAACCCTAATGCCTCATTCACACATCAGTGTTTCCCGGACGTGTTGTGTATGTGTTTTCCGTGGACAGCACACGTCCCCATTCATTTGAAAGTGTGTATTCACACATCAGTGTTTTAGCACGGTCCGTGTTTTCAGCACGGATACATGTCCTATCTTGTCTGTGTTCCTGGATCCCTCACACCCATTATAGTCAATGGGTCAGTGAAAACCACGGATGCAACACGGATGCCATCCGGTGTTTCACGGATCATTAAAAAGAGATTGTTTGAAAATTATTTTCCAGCTGCTCATTGTCAGTGAAAAACGGATGGCACACGGTCAGCAAAAAATGGACCCACGGATCTGTCACGGGAGGAAACACGGATTGAACACGGTCCGTGTTACCACTGATCCAAAACTGACACTGACGTGTGCATGAGGCATAACTTTGTAGATAAAGTGCATCTTTCTTTTACCAATTTCTGTACTCTATATATCTGGGTGAATAAAATGTGGAACAAATATGGTCATTAATAAGGAAGCTGCATATACTGTATATAGGGAAAGCTGGGTATATTGAAGTGCAGACATAAATTAATATATCAGGCTGGGTTCAGACTTGCACGTTTTACAGCATGTTCCTACGCGCTGTAAAACGCTCAACAGGCGAAAACCCATGTTTCCCTATGGGCATGGTTCTCACCTGAGCGTTTTACAGCGCGTACGAACGCGCTGTAAAAAGCCCTACGCCCAAAGAAGTACAGGAGCTTCTTTGGGGCGTTTTGTCGCGCGTATTGTGATTGACGCCAGAGTAGTTAATCACACGAACGCGCGTACAACACGCGTTTCCTATTTCCAAAAACGCGCTGTAATATGCGCGACAAAATACGCTCAGTGTGAACCCAGCCTTAATCTGAAAAGTCCTGCTGATAATATACAGTATTCTTAACTCTTCAATTACCGTATTTTTCGCCATATAAGATGCACTTTTTTTCCCCCAAAAGTGGGGGGAAAATGGCAGTGCGTCTTATATGGCGAATACTACCATTTTCCTATAGCTGAAGCCGATACATCGCACAGCCTGCGATGTATCAGCATGGAAGGAGGAGGGGGCGGAGCCTGGCAACACGCGGCGGGCGGCCCGCCGCTCACAGCGTGACTGCTTGTATAACATTTAAAATCTTTAATTATGTCCCCTTATTTCCTAAAAGCCCAGGACAGTAGCGCTCTGCTAACCTGCTATAACGATTAGTGATGAGCGGCAGGTGCCATATTCGATTTCGACGAAATTCGCGAATATTCGAATGAATATTCGTTTCATATTCGTCGAAATCGAATATTCGTCATTTTTTCTAGTTATCGCGATTAACATGCGATTTAAATAATCGCATATTGCGATTTGTACTTAAGGCTACTTTCCTATTGGTTTCATATCTAGAATTAGCGAGGATGACGAATATGACGAATGTATTCGTCTATTCCTCAAAACGAAGATAACGAAGTATTCTACATCTTCGTTTTAGCTACTGTGGTAAGGTGCAAGGTGTCATATGTGATGGCAGGTACGTGTCACCGAGGTTGCTGGCCTCGGTGAGGTGAGAGCCGGGTTTTTGTCTGCAGCAGCTAGTGCTGTTTGGCTTTGTTAAATAGCATGGCTGCAAAGCCGATCCGGGCCGGCTCTTACTGGGAGCAGCTAAAGAGTAGGGTGGGTGGCTGCTCCCCACGGTCCAGTCCATGTTTTGGGCTGGATATAAAACGCAGCCAGCAGCTGTGTCTGAGGTGGTGATTATCCTGGAGCCTGCTAACAGGGCTGGGAGTTCTCTGTCCAGGAGGAAAGAGCTCAGCAAGGAGGTATTTTGTTCCTGGCTACCTGAAGCTGGATTCTCCTGCGGCTGGGCCGACAGCGTGGTGCGAACCTGCACCTACACCTCCCAGGTGACTGAACCTGTGTTGGACTGTTTTTGTTTGGCTACGTTATTTCCGTTGTGTGTGAACTGTCACCAAGAGACTGTTTTTCATTTTGTGTGCAAGTGTGAATAAAACACTGTTTGTTGCACAATCTGGACTCCTTGTTTTGCCTCTAAACTGCACCCGCACCGCTGTCTACCAGAGCGACTCCCCACATTTGGTGTCGGATGCGGGCATGCGCAGTGAGGCTGGCGTGAGCGCCGAAGTTTTGTTTTTCTAAAGTGTATGGAATATATTAAGCCAGCAAAGCTGCAAGCAGGAGTTTCTGGCAACATGGAGGCTGCTGTGAAGGCTCTCATAGAGGCTAACGTGCAGCAGCGGGAGACCAACCAACTACTGCTACAACATGTGATGGCGTTACAGGCGGCAGGAGCGTCCCACCACGTCCAAGATGCCCGGAAGCGGTCCGTGCGGCGATCCCAAAAATGACCCCCGCAGGCGGCGTTGAGGCGTGCCTGGCGGTTTTGAGAAAGGTCGCCGTGAGGGAAAAGTTACCCCGTGACCAGTGGGCTGAGGTGGTCGCTCCGTTCCTGGCTTCCGGACCCCAGCAGGTGTTTTTCGACTTGTCGGATGACCAAGCGGCAGATTATGACACTGTGAAAGGAGAGGTCCTAGCCAGACTGGGCGTGAAGCGTGCTGGTCCGCGCCCAAAGAGTCCACCAGTGGGACTTTAAAGCGACTGAACCCGCTAGGCCGCAGTTCTACGATCTGCTGCACAGGCTGCAAAAGTGGCTGCAGCCCGATCTACTAAGTCCCACTGCCATGCTGGATCGACTGTTGGCGGACATCTTTTGGAGGGCCCTGCCTTATCCCCTCCAGCACTGGATCGGCCAGGTATCGCCCACCAATGCCCTGGAGATGGTCGACCTGGTGGGCGCTACGAGGCCACCAGAAACCTGCAGGGGACTCTTGCGGGGAAGGGTCAGTCAAACCCGGAGGCCTCTGCCCCAGTTCCGACGTCCGGCGACAGAGCGGCCTGCCCGGAATATACCCCCTGCGAGTCCGCCTCCCGTGGTATGCTGGAGGTGTCAGGAGCCAGGCCACATCAGGGCCGACTGTCCGCATCGGGATGAGCCGATGGATATGAACTACGAGGTCGTCACTCCCTGTATGCACGGAAGCTGTGCGCAACTGGCACCCGTGAGGTGCAGGACCATAACCACCTGTGTCAGGTAGAGGTGGGAGACTCTCTGGCGGTGGCTCTGCTGGACTCCGGGAGTTTAGTCTCCCTGGTAAGGGCTGCACTTGTACGGCCTGCGGAGTATACTGGCCGTAAAGTCGGGGTCCTGTGCATCCACGGAGACCTGAAAGACTATCCCACTGCACTAGTGACTTTGTCCACAGCGGCTGGTAGGTGGACCCACGAGGTGGCTGTCGCTACTAAACTCCCACACGAACTAATACTTGGGAGGGACTTCCCGGTTTTCCGGCGCTGTGGCCGGCAATAAAGGTATCTGAGGACCCGAGACAGGGGTGACCCTAGTAGAGTGGCCTGATACCGCTGGAAGGCCAGAACCCTGGGAGCCCGAGTCTGAAGGGCCGGCGGTAGGGGTGACCACTGCTCCAGCGGTAGAGGGAGACAACCCCACTGAGTGTAATGGTGGGAGACACGGAGGACTTGCCACCGGGACCTGAGTTGGCAGACCTCAATGTCTCGGGGAAAATTTTGGGACCGCACAACACGGGACCAAACCCTAACCAGGGCCTGGGAGAATGTGCTGGAAATTGATGGGAAACCCCAGAAACCAGGGGCTGAATTAATGTTCCCACGGTTTATTGTTCTGCAGGATATGTTGTATCGGGTGAACCAAATCCGAGGCGAACCTGTTGAACAGTTGGTGGTGCCCACAGCGTATCGCAAGCTTGTCATGGAGCTTGCCCACCAACATGTTCTTGGGGACACCTGGGGTGGCAGAAAACCCAGGACCGCATACTGCAGCGATTTTATTGGCCCAGTGTGTTCAAGGAGGTAGAGAATTATTGTAAGTCCTGTCCGACCTGTCAGATAACTAGCCCCCAGCCACATTTCCGTAGTCCCCTGGTACCTCTGCCAATTATTGAAGTACCGTTTGAGCGAATCGCGATGGATTTAGTGGGCCTGTACCAAAGTCTGCCAGGGGCCACCAACACATTCTGGTAGTTCTCGACTATGCCACTCGGTATCCGGAGGCGGTGCCTCTGCGACATACCTCAGCTAAGCTCATTGCCAAAGAGTTAATGGAGATGTTTTCCCGTGTGGGCCTGCCAAAAGAGGTTCTGACAGACCAAGGGACCCCTTTTATGTCCAAAGTAATGAGGGAACTGTGTAAATTGTTGCGTATAAAGCAGTTACGGACGTCCGTTTACCATCCGCAAACAGACGGTCTTGTGGAGAGAGTTTAACCAAACTCTAAAAAATATGTTAAAGAGGGTGGTGTCTAGAGATGGGAAGGACTGGGATCTGCTTCTGCCCTATCTCATGTTCGCAGTGCGAGAGGTGCCCCAGGCCTCTACTGGGTTCTCGCCCTTCGAACTGCTTTATAGCAGACACCCTCGGGGCCTGTTGGATATCGCCAAGGAAGCGTGGGAACAACAGCCTGTCCCCCACAAAAGTGTCATTGAGTATGTCGCCCAAATGCAGGACCGGATGGAAAGGGTGTTGCCCTTGGTCCGGGAGCATATGGAGGCAGCGCAACAAGCCCAGAGTAGGGTGTACAATCGTCAGGCTCGGGTGCGGGACTTCAATCCGGGAGATCGGGTTTTGGTTCTGGTACCCACCCTTGACAACAAATTCCTAGCTAGGTGGCAGGGCCCCTATGAGGTGATCGAGAAGGTAGGGAAGTAAATTACAAAGTACACCAGCCAGGGCGGCGCAAGCCGAGCAGGTGTACCACGTGAATTTACTTAAGCCGTGGAAAGATAGGGACACAGCCGGCGACCACAGCCCCCGGCCAGGGCTTCTAGAGTGAAAAGGGTCCAGCCCCACAGTTCGAGGCCTGTGAAGCAGTAACCACGGTAAAAATTGCAGACAGCCTGTCTTCCAAACAAGTTCAGGAAGTCAGGGAGTTCATCAGTCGGAACACGGATGTGTTCTCGGACCTCCTGGCCGCACGTCTCTCATCCAACATGACATCGTCACTGAGCCTCAGGCCAAGATCCGGTTAAAACCATACCGGGTACCCGAGGCTCGGCGACGGGCCATCGCGGAGGAAGTACAGTTAATGTTGAAGCTCGAGGTCATTGAGGAGTCGAAAAGTGAGTGGGCCAGTCCCATAGTCCTAATACCCAAGCCGGATGGGACGTTGCGGTTCTGCAACGACTTTCGCAAGTTAAATGAAGTATCCAAGTTTGGCAGCGTATCCCATGCCCCGAGTAGACGAGCTGGTTGAAAGTTTAGGACAAGCCCGTTATTTTTCTGTGCTGGACCTCACTAAAGGGTACTGGCAGGTACCCTTAACGAGTCGGCTAAGGAAAAACCGCATTTGTTACCCCGCAGGGCCTGTATCACTACAAGGTGTTACCCTTTGGCCTGCATGGCGCCCCGCCACTTTCCAAGGTTAATGGACATAGTGCTGCGACCACATCGTCGGTGCGCCTCGGCCTACTTGGATGATGTAGTCATCCACAGCACCGACTGGGAAAGCCATTTACCCAAGGTGCAGGCGGTAGTGGATGCCCTGAGGAAAGCCGGACTGACCGCTAACCCAAAGAAGTGCTCCATAGGGTTAGAGGAGACAAAATATCTGGGATATGTAATTGGGCGGGAGTCATCAAACCTCAGGTAACTAAGGTAGAGGCCATTCGTAACTGGCCCCGACCGGTCACCACCAGGCAGGTAAAGTCGTTCCTGGGGATTGTAGGTTACTACATGAGGTTTGTGCCCCACTTTGCCACAATAGCAGCGCCATTGACAGACCTGTTGAAGGGGCGAAAGTCTGGGAGGGTTAGCTGGAGTGAGAAGGCGGAGGAGGCTTTCTCCGCGTTGAAGTCGGCCCTGTGTGGGTCCCCGGTTTTGGTGACACCCGACTTCAACAAGGAGTTTGTCGTACAGACCGACGCCTCGGAGGTAGGCCTCGGTGCGGTACTGTCGCAGGAGGTCAACGGGGAAGAACATCCCGTTGTCTTCCTGAGCCGTAAGCTCAGTCCCGCCGAGTCCAGGTATAGTATAGTGGAGAGGGAGTGCCTGGCTATCAAGTGGGCACTCGAATCTCTCCGCTACTACCTGTTAGGGAGGAGGTTCCGTCTGGTGACCGACCATTCCCCCTCAAATGGATGAGTCAGGCCAAGGAGAGGAATGCTCGGGTCACCAGGTGGTTCCTATCTCTTCAAAATTTCAAGTTTTCCGTGGAACACAGGGCAGGCCGCTTGCAGGGCAACGCAGATGCCCTGTCCCGCGTCCACTGCCTCACGTGTGTTCACCCCTCAGGGTTGAACAAGGGGGGTATGTGGTAAGGTGCAAGGTGTCATATGTGATGGCAGGTACGTGTCACCGAGGTTGCTGGCCTCGGTGAGGTGAGAGCCGGGTTTTTGTCTGCAGCAGCTAGTGCTGTTTGGCTTTGTTAAATAGCATGGCTGCAAAGCCGATCGGGCCGGCTCTTACTGGGAGCAGCTAAAGAGTAGGGTGGGTGGCTGCTCCCACGGTCCAGTCCATGTTTTGGGCTGGATATAAAACGCAGCCAGCAGCTGTGTCTGGGGAGTGTGATTATCCTGGAGCTGCTAACAGGGCTGGGAGTTCTCTGTCCAGGAGGAAAGAGCTCAGCAAGGAGGTATTTTGTTCCTGGCTACCTGAAGCTGGATTCTCCTGCGGCTGGGCCGACAGCGTGGTGCGAACCTGCACCTACACCTCCCAGGTGACTGAACCTGTGTTGGACTGTTTTTGTTTGGCTACGTTATTTCCGTTGTGTGTGAACTGTCACCAAGAGACTGTTTTTCATTTTGTGTGCAAGTGTGAATAAAACACTGTTTGTTGCACAATCTGGACTCCTTGTTTTGCCTCTAAACTGCACCCGCACCGCTGTCTACCAGAGCGACTCCCCACACTACCTATTCGTCAACTTCGCTAATTCTAGCAATCAAATAGGAAGGTTGACTAAAGAGACAGCTGTGTTTAATTCGCTATGCGATTTTTTTTTTTTTTTTTATTTTTTTTTTTAATAAATAGAATAATTATAGTAATTATATCAAGTAATATAATTATTCTATTAAAAAAAAAAAAATCGCATAGCGAATTTAACACAGCTGTCTCTATAGTCAACCTTCCTATTTGATTGCTAGAATTAGCGAGGTTGACGAATCAGGTTGCTAAAACGAAGATGTAGAATACTCGTTATCTTCGTTTTGAGGAATATGACGAATACATTCGTCATATTCGCTATTCGCTAATTCTACCAAGCCAACCATAACTTCTGTGCTCATGGAGCGTCCCCATCACCATGGGAACGTCTCCATATACTAAAATGTACTGTCGGATTTGAGGAACTACGTTGAAATCGCAATGCGATTAATTCAAGTTATATTAATCGCATTGCGATTTCAACTTAGAGCTGGGTTTATAATGGGTCAGCTTGCTAGAATGAACGAAGTTAACGAATATGGAATATAGCAGCACTGCTAAGTTGAATTCATAATGCGATTAATTTAACTTGAAGTAATCGCATTGCGATTTCAACTTAGCACTGCTATGCTATATTCCATATTCGTTAACTTCGTTCATTCTAGCAAGCTGACCCATTATAAACTCAGCTCTAAGTTGAAATCGCAATGCGATTAATATAACTTGAATTAATCGCATTGCGATTTCAACGTAATTCCTCAAACCGACAGTACATTTTAGTATATGGAGATTCTCCCATGGATGGGGACGCTCCATGAGCACGGAAGTCGGCAGAAGCGGCAATGGGCACTGACTAGAGCAGCCAGGAAGCCAGGAATCCTCAGGACAGGTAAGAACTACTGTTGGGAAGAGGGAAAGAAAAAATATAACTAAAAAAAAAAAAAAAACGAATATTCGAAATAGCGAATTTATAGCGCTATATTCGAAATATTCGCGAATTAGCGGCGCCGATATTCGCTAAAAAATTCGCTCGAATATTCGCTCAACATTAATAACGATCTCTCTAGCAGGCAGAGGCGGTGCGGCGGCAGGCTGGTGTGTAACGTCCTCACTGACGCCATCTGCCTGCTCCTCCTGCTTCATTCATAAAGTGAAAGGAGCAGGCAGATGACGCCAGTGAGGACGTTACACACCAGCCTGCCGCCGCACCGCTCTGCCTGCTAGAGGATCGTTATAGCAGGTTAGCAGAGCGCTACTGTCCTGGGCTTTTAGGAAATAAGGGGACATAATTAAAGATTTTAAATGTTATACAAGCAGTCACGCTGTGAGCGGCGGGCCGCCCGCCATGTGTTGCCAGGCTCCGCCCCTAAGCAGCCATGGGCCAGATAGTGTAGAAAAGGGGGCATTCTGTGGATGACACTGTATTGGGTGATCTGTGGATGACACATATAGCATAAGATGCCATATATGTGTCATCCACAGATCCAATCCATTACAGTGTCATTCATAAATGCCCCCATCACAGTGCTATCCACAGATCCCCCCATCACAGTGCTATCCACAGATCCCCCATCACAGTGCTATCCACAGATCCCCCATCACAGTGCTATCCACAGATCCCCCATCACAGTGCTATCCACAGATCTCCCCATCACAGTGCTATCCACAGATCCCCCATCACAGTGCTATCCACAGATCCCCCATCACAGTGCCATCCACATCTCCCCCACATAACAGTGCCATCCACAGATCCCCCTATAATACTGTCATGCACAGACCACCATTACTTCAAAAGCACACCTTTTGGTTAAAAATATTTTTTTTCTTATTTTTCTCCTCAAAAACCCAGGTGCGTCTTATAGGCCGGTGCGTCTTATAGGGCGAAAAATACGGTATATGCATTACAACAAGGCCTAACCATAACTTTGTGACAGTATGTGAATTACTTGGGATTATAATGTAGCTAAGTTTTCGTTATGGCATTCATTACTGTGGCTGTACCCGCTAGCGTATCACTGTGAAAATCATTCATACAAAATCCAAGATCTTATTCTTAGCCTAGAAACTGTCTAACCGGAGAATATTTAGTCTGAATTGTGTGCACCCATTCATGACACACCACATCCCCTAATCCTTCTCAGTCATTAGTGACTGAACATTTGTTAATATGATCGTTTAAATACAGTTCCATTATTGTCGGCAGCACATCCCATTTTACATGGGTCCATGTCTTGCTGATAAACGATTTTCATGTCCAAATAAAAAAGGCAGTCGATGACAAATGAGTATCTGCCCATCTCAATGTGGACATGTTCACATGAAGCCATGATGGCGAATGAATGTTTGCATATTCTTACATTGCATACATACATTCACACATGCAGTACTGCAGCACACACAGAATAAAAAGCCAGCCCCTGCTCATCTCATGTGTTTTTGAGTGGTCTTGCTCCAAGGTAGGTGAATGCTGTGGGAATGAGAGAAGTAAGGGCTCATGCACATGAAAAAAAAAAAATTCCGTTTACGTTCCGGACCGCATATGGAACCATTCATTTCAATGGATCCACAAAAAATATGGAAGGTACTCCATATGTCTTCCGTTTCCGTTTTTCTATTCCGTTCACAGATAGAACATGTCCTATTATTGTCCGCATAACGGACAAGGATAGTACTGTTCAATAAGGGGCAGCTGTTCCGTTACACGAAAAACGGAATGCACACAGACGTCATCCGTATTTTTTGCGGATCCGTTTTTTGCCATACAGTCATGTGCATGAGCCCTTTAAGTACAACAGGATCCAGAACTGCAACAGTTCCAAAAAAAAAAAAAAAACGACTTTTATTTCTAGGTTTTAAGTGAATGGGAGCACTGCTAGGGAAACCATCCCAAGCCATTAAAGGGGTTATTGATAACCTATACTCGAGATAGGTCATCAATGTTAGATCCGCGTGGGTCTAATAACTGGGACTCCCACCGATCAGCTGTTAGAGGAGGGTTCTGGGGTCTCACTGAATAGTTGATCTGTGTCTGCAAAGATCCAGCAGCTCCTGCAGTTACCCAGCTATCACATAATATTCAGGAAGTGTCTACATACCATGTATACAGCAATTGTGAAAGCAAAAAAAAGAGTAAGGCCTCATGCACACGGCTATTGCCCCGCCGTGCCCATATTGCTGCCTGCAAACAGTGGGTCCACAATATGCGGTTAAAAAAGTTAATTCTACCATCCTATTACTTTTGTCATTAGAATTAACGTGTTAGGGTGGGTTCACACTAGCGTTATGGTTTCCGTTATGGCCTTCTGTTATAATGTGGTTATAACGGAACATAGTGGAATCCATAAGACGGAAGGACGGATCCGTTTTTTTGCCCATAGACGTCTATTATGACGGAATGCAAAACGGAAGCCTTTAAAAGGCATTCCGTTTGCTTTCCGCCATAATACCCAGACGGATCCGTTATGCTTTCCCATAGACTTGTATTATGACGTAAAGCAAACGGAATGCCTTTTAAAGGCTTCCGTTTTGCATTCTGTCTCGGCATTCCGTTATTTTCCGTTATAACCATGTTATAACGGAAAGCAATAACGGAATCCCTAACGCTAGTGTGAACCCACCCTTACTTACAAAATTGTAACAGCATGTTAAGGTTTGAAATGGCGGTAACACGTTCAGTTTTATTTTTTCCCACTTACTCCATCTTGCACACGGCCATTGTGGGTCCGTTCCGTGCACTGGGGACCGCAATTTGCAGTCCCCAATGCACAGGCAATGTCCGTGCGGTGGCCGGGACGGATCGAGACCCATTCAACTTGAGCAAGTTCTATTTTTTTGCGGTGCAGAGGCACGGACAGAAACACCACAGAAGCACTCCACAATATGGTCACGGGCACGCAACATTTGTGTGCAAAAGGGCCTAAGGCCCGTGTGCACTCCGCATCAGGGATGCGGACCCACTCACTTGAATAGGTCCACAATCGGCAATCGCGGAGATGCGGAACGGAAGAACGGATCGGAACCCGACAGAAGCACTATGGAGTGCTTCCGTGGTGTTTCTGTCCGTGCATCCCCACTGTAAAAAATAGAACTTGTTCTATTTTTTTGCGGTGCGGACGGATCACGGACCCATTCAAGTTGAATGGTCTCGATCTGTCCCGGCCACCACACGGACGTTGCCCTACATTGGGGACTGCAAATCGCAGTCCCCAATGCACGGAATGGATGCACAACGTGCATGTGCAAGAGGCCTAAAGGAAATTACCTATGTATGGTAGCATAAATAACAACGATCAACAACTGGTTGACAGGTTTTTCCTTCTAAAATTACCATGAATTCCGTGGAGGTCCTGGGCATGTATATTGTCCATACATAGTTGCAGACTATTAATAGTACCTCTTATCATGTTACAGAAGCTATATTTCTGTAGCATTATACCAGTATTTCAATAGTTTAAACCTTTCATCACTAGTGTTGGGCATGAATATTTGAATCACGAATTTTAATCGCGAATATCGCATCTTCGAGAATTCGCGAATATTTAGAATATAGTGACATATATTCGTATTTTCGAATATTCTACTGTTTTTTCATCAGTAACCTCCCTTTTTGCTTGTGGGCCAATGAGAAGGATGCAATGTCTTTGTCTGAGCTTAGCAACATCCCTAGCAACCAATAGGAAAGTTGCCTGCCCCTTACTAAATAAGAAACTCCCCAGCAGCCAGTTTCTACAGTTTATTACAGTTCTGAGAGAGACAGCAGTGTTATTGCTGTGCTCTGTGCTTTACTGTGTCACATTACATTAGATAGTTAGTTAGCTTATATATATAATACAGATAGTTAGTGGGAGATAGTCAGTGTCGGTTAGATAGTGATATAGTATAGCTGATAGGTTCTGCTGTCCATACATACATGCTACATACATAGTGCTGTGATGTTACAAGTTCACAACAATACTTAGTGCACAAATCACTAAGGGTACTTTCATACTTGTGGCAGGACGAATCCGCCCTGCCGCAAGTGGCCGTGCACTGCTGTGCTGCTGCTCCGTCCCCATTGACTATAATGGGGCGGGGAGCAGAGCGGACTAAAAATCCTGCATGTCCGCCTTTTTTTATCCGGCGATCTTTGCCGTGCGCAGCCGTGCTGCGCCGTAGCTCCGCCCCGCCCCATTATATTCAATGGGGATGGAGCGGCAGCACGGCAGTGCATGGCCACTGCGGCAGGACGGATCCGGCAGGCTGAATAGCCTGCCGGATCCGTCCTGCCGCAAGTGTGAAAGTACCCTTATATGTAGTCAGACCTGCTAAAATGCAAAATTGCACGTATTGCACAAAAATATGCGCATCATTGATTGACGATTTTCGCAATAGCAAATATATCGGAGCACTCTATCTGTATATAAAGCTATTGTAATGTTCTGCCGTGCCAACCATTTTATCCAGTCTCAGTAAAGTTCTAGCAGCTTGAAAAATGTAGCTATAGTGACCCATGCCTGTATTGTGCGCGCATTACGCGCATATTACATTGCTGATTTTAGCAAAAAAAATAAACGCGAATTCGCGAATGTATGATGAATATTCTACCAAATATTTGCGAAATATCGCGAATTCGAATATTGCCCCTGCCGCTCATCACTATTCATTACACCATGTTTTTGGCATAGCATCACTGTGGTAGCTCCAGCTACTGTATAGTCACAGTAAGAAGTACTCATACAAAAACTAAACACATACCCTCCAGGAAATGCCTGTTGGTTTCTGGAAATTTTGGTTTATACTGTAGTATTTACTCATGACAGACTGCTTCACAAGTGGTTCACTTACTTTGTCCTAAATTACTGAGGTATATCATTACAGCAATAATAAAAGCTGGATATATAAACTATACAGCATTCAGGCCGGTTTCAGTCAGCTTTTCTGGCATTTTTAGTTTCTCCTATATTTCCAAGTACATGCCCACGAGCCCCGGAGTCCCTTTATTAACAACAGCAAAGAACCATCATAACTATCATCAGTTCCCTCTATGATGGACCAGATCAATCTATGTATTACAAGGATGGCCATTCTAAGTCCCCCATGTAATATTATATTTCACCTGAAATAAATGTGTCAACGGGGTGGGTTCATGTTAAAAAGGGGGTATCTTTAACTTTGTGACCAATATATTTCTAGATATGAGGATGACAAAATCACACCCCATTTTCTATACAAAGTAAGCACATTCTCATAACCTATTGAGGGAAATGCTGGAAGCACACTTTCTCAATAGGATTGGGAAATATACAGTAAAGGAAGGCCTTATACTTCTCATTCCTAGTGTTGGACTAGGTTTCTCTGGGCCCACCAGAGGAAATTATTCTCGGGGCCCAAACCCCATATCATTAATTAGAAAGAAATAGTCCCTAGAGACAACTCATTGGCTCCAAAGGCAACTCCAAATGTTTCTTTTTTTTCTCTTGGACCTTTGGGGCCCACTAAGGCATCAAAGCCTGGGCACAACAGACAATCCTCTGGTACTCTGGTGGGCCAGTCTGACACTGCTCATTCCTGACAAATCCACCCTAGCTTAAAGGTAATCTGTCAGCTCCAAAACATCCCCCCAAACTAGAGTAAGCGGTGTACAGTATAAGTAACGCTGAGTCCAATTATGTGAGTTTTATCATCATAGTCACTTGCATTTCAACACTGTTCCCCACAAACCAGAGGTAAAATTAATTGAGAGGACACCCCTTTGAGTTTCCTCTATTAAGTGCCTGAGCAGTGGAGTCCTCTCAATGCATTTTACTGCTGTTTGTGGGAGCTGTGGGGAGTCGCTCTGGTAGACAGCGGTGCGGGTGCAGTTTAGAGGCAAAACAAGGAGTCCAGATTGTGCAACAAACAGTGTTTTATTCACACTTGCACACAAAATGAAAAACAGTCTCTTGGTGACAGTTCACACACAACGGAAATAACGTAGCCAAACAAAAACAGTCCAACACAGGTTCAGTCACCTGGGAGGTGTAGGTGCAGGTTCGCACCACGCTGTCGGCCCAGCCGCAGGAGAATCCAGCTTCAGGTAGCCAGGAACAAAATACCTCCTTGCTGAGCTCTTTCCTCCTGGACAGAGAACTCCCAGCCCTGTCAGCAGCTCCAGGATAATCACACTCCTCAGACACAGCTGCTGGCTGCGTTTTATATCCAGCCCAAAACATGGACTGGACCGTGGGAGCAGCCACCCACCCTACTCTTTAGCTGCTCCCAGTAAGAGCCGGCCCGGATCGGCTTTGCAGCCATGCTATTTAACAAAGTCAAACAGCACTAGCTGCTGCAGACAAAAACCCGGCTCTCACCTCACCGAGGCCAGCAACCTCGGTGACACGTACCTGCCATCACATATGACACCTTGCACCTTACCACATACCCCCTTTGTTCAACCCTGAGGGGTGAACACACGTGAGGCAGTGGACGCGGGACAGGGCATCTGCGTTGCCCTGCAAGCGGCCTGCCCTGTGTTCCACGGAAAACTTGAAATTTTGAAGAGATAGGAACCACCTGGTGACCCGAGCATTCCTCTCCTTGGCCTGACTCATCCATTTGAGGGGGAATGGTCGGTCACCAGACGGAACCTCCTCCCTAACAGGTAGTAGCGGAGAGATTCGAGTGCCCACTTGATAGCCAGGCACTCCCTCTCCACTATACTATACCTGGACTCGGCGGGACTGAGCTTACGGCTCAGGAAGACAACGGGATGTTCTTCCCCGTTGACCTCCTGCGACAGTACCGCACCGAGGCCTACCTCCGAGGCGTCGGTCTGTACGACAAACTCCTTGTTGAAGTCGGGTGTCACCAAAACCGGGGACCCACACAGGGCCGACTTCAACGCGGAGAAAGCCTCCTCCGCCTTCTCACTCCAGCTAACCCTCCCAGACTTTCGCCCTTCAACAGGTCTGTCAATGGCGCTGCTATTGTGGCAAAGTGGGGCACAAACCTCATGTAGTAACCTACAATCCCCAGGAACGACTTTACCTGCCTGGTGGTGACCGGTCGGGGCCAGTTACGAATGGCCTCTACCTTAGTTACCTGAGGTTTGATGACTCCCGCCCAATTACATATCCCAGATATTTTGTCTCCTCTAACCCTATGGAGCACTTCTTTGGGTTAGCGGTCAGTCCGGCTTTCCTCAGGGCATCCACTACCGCCTGCACCTTGGGTAAATGGCTTTCCCAGTCGGTGCTGTGGATGACTACATCATCCAAGTAGGCCGAGGCGTACCGACGATGTGGTCGCAGCACTATGTCCATTAACCTTTGGAAAGTGGCGGGGCGCCATGCAGGCCAAAGGGTAACACCTTGTAGTGATACAGGCCCTGCGGGGTAACAAATGCGGTTTTTCCTTAGCCGACTCCGTTAAGGGTACCTGCCAGTACCCTTTAGTGAGGTCCAGCACAGAAAAATAACGGGCTTGTCCTAAACTTTCAACCAGCTCGTCTACTCGGGCATGGGATACGCGTCAAACTTGGACACTTCATTTAACTTACGAAAGTCGTTGCAGAACCGCAACGTCCCATCCGGCTTGGGTATTAGGACTATGGGACTGGCCCACTCACTTTTCGACTCCTCAATGACCTCGAGCTTCAACATTAACTGTACTTCCTCCGCGATGGCCCGTCGCCGAGCCTCGGGTACCCGGTATGGTTTTAACCGGATCTTGGCCTGAGGCTCAGTGACGATGTCATGTTGGATGAGAGACGTGCGGCCAGGGAGGTCCGAGAACACATCCGTGTTCCGACTGATGAACTCCCTGACTTCCTGAACTTGTTTGGAAGACAGGCTGTCTGCAATTTTACCGTGGTTACTGCTTCACAGGCCTCGAACTGTGGGGCTGGACCCTTTTCACCTAGAAGCCCTGGCCGGGGCTGTGGTCGTCGGCTGTGTCCCTATCTTTCCACGGCTTAAGTAAATTCACGTGGTACACCTGCTCCGGCTTGCGCCGCCCTGGCTGGTGTACTTTGTAATTTACTTCCCCTACCTTCTCGATCACCTCATAGGGGCCCTGCCACCTAGCTAGGAATTTGCTGTCAAGGGTGGGTACCAGAACCAAAACCCGATCTCCCGGATTGAAGTCCCGTACCCGAGCCTGACGATTGTACACCCTACTCTGGGCTTGTTGCGCTGCCTCCATATGCTCCCGGACCAAGGGCAACACCCTTTCCATCCGGTCCTGCATTTGGGCGACATACTCAATGACACTTTTGTGGGGGACAGGCTGTTGTTCCCACGCTTCCTTGGCGATATCCAACAGGCCCCGAGGGTGTCTGCCATAAAGCAGTTCGAAGGGCGAGAACCCAGTAGAGACCTGGGTATGAAGATAACAATTACATTACCTGAATCTGCCTAACTTACACTATACCCTGCTTACTCTAGTTTGGGGGTGTTTCAGAGCTGACAGTTTATTTTTAAAGCTCCATTCACACAATCCTATTTTTGGTTTGCATTTCATTCGCATTTTTAGTGGATTGCACACGGACCGCATCCATATGTTCGTTCCGCAGTCCCACAAAAAAGATAGAACTTGTCTGTTTTGCGGATAAATATAGGCATTGTTCCAGGGGCGGACTGGGCCGGGGGGCAGGGGGGCAATTGCCCCCTGGGCCTCTCTGTAGTGTCACCCAGGGCCGGCTTCTGGGGTGTGCATGTGCCCTGCCGCGGCCCTGGTGACAAGTGGGGGCGGCCGGCGGCAGGGCACAGGGAGATGAACGCTTTCACTGTGGAAGCGTTCATCTCCATAGTCATCTGTATCGCCGTCCTCAGGACGGCGATACAGATGGCTGTGGTGCGGCAGAGCAGGGAGAGGCGTGTCCCCTCCCTGTTCCTCTGATAGGCTGCCAGCACTAGGCCGGCAGCCTATCAGAGGCTGGTGCAGGCGGCGCGATGACGTCATCGCGCCGCCGAGCGGTACAGCGAGGACACAGGCCGGAAGAGGCCTGCATCGCATCGCTGGAGGTAAGTATAAGTGTTTTTGTATGTTTGTTTGTTTTTGTTTTTGGGGGCTACTGGCACATAAGGTGAGGGGGTATTCTATTGGCACATGATAAAGTGAGGGAGGGGAGGGGAGGGAGGGGGAGATTCTACAGGCACATAATAAACTGAGGGGGATTCTACTGGCACATGATAAGGTGGGGAGGAGACTACTGGCACATAGGGGGACTACTGGCACATAGGGGGACTACTGGCACATAGGGGGTCTACTGGCACATAGGGGCTCTACTGGCACATAGGGGGACTACTGGAACATAAGGGGGACTACTGGCACATAAGGGGGCTACTGGCACATAAGGGGGCTACTGGCACATAAGGGGGCTACTGGCACATACGGGGGTAAATTGGCACATAAGGGGACGGCTACTGGAACATAAGGGGACGGCTACTGGAACATAAGGGGACGGCTACTGGCACATAAGGGGGACGGCTACTGGCACATAAGGGGGACTACTGGCACATAAGGGGGACTACTGGCACATAAGGGGGCTACTGGCACATTAGGGGGCTACTGGCACGTTAGGGGGCTACTGGCACATTAAGGGGGCTACTGGCACATTAGGGGGACTACTGGCACATAAGGGGGGTACTACTCGCACATAAGGGGCTGCTACTGGCACATAAGGGGGACTACTGGCACATAAGGGGGGTACTACTGGCACATAAGGGGGTGCTACTGGCACATAAGGGGGACTACTGGCACATAAGGGGGTGCTACTGGCAGATAAGCGGGGCTACTGGCACATAAGGGGGGCGGCTACTGGCACATAAGGGGGGGGCTACTGGCACAAAAGGGGGGGCTACTGGCACATAAGGAGGGGGGGCTATGAGCGATGTGAGTGGCCAACATCTATCCTCTCCGCAATGCTCAGCCTCCTGTGACAAGCTGTCAATCCTGTCAAAGGAGGCTGTGCTCTCCTCCCGCAGCTCCCCGCCCAGCCTCTTGTGACAGCGAATCAGGAAGTAGAGGGGGGCTCAGTGGGCCTCTGGGTGTTACTTGCCCCCTGGGCCAAAAGTTGCCAGTCAGCCCCTGCATTGTTCAGAGTAAAAATGGATGCAACATGGATGTCATCCGTATTTTTTGCGGATTAGTGTTTTGCGGACATGAAAGTACATATGGTTGTGTGAATGCACCCTAACCCCTAGGGTTTATTACATCACAGAGTACTGGTACTTAACACTCTGTACCGTAATAGTAGGTTTTGGCAATGGCGCAGGCTCAGAAGTTGAGCTTGTGTCATTGTTTGTGAATTCTTGTGACACCTGGCTCCCACTGTGAGGACTGGAGATTATTCCGATCCCTGCAGTTGAATCCATTAGATGCCATGGTCAACAGTGACAGCAGCATCTGGGCGGTTAGACAGGGAGTTCACTCTGTCCTTTGATAAGCACCGCCCACTTGCAATCCCTAGGGGTACGGCCACAGCTTATGTTAGTGGGTTTCCTATCATGAACAATTTGCTTATGGTCAGGACTTAGTCATTCCAAAACTCCTGACCCCTGTCGATCAGCTGTTTGTGAATGCAGCAGCCCTCGTATGTAGTGCCATTGCTATCTCCAGCTTTTCCAAGGCCATGTGATGACACGGTCATCAGTCACATGGCCTAGGTATACCTCAGCCCCATACAAGTGAATAGGCCTGAGCTGCCATACCAAGCCCAGCTGCTGTACTTGGTGAGAACGGAGAAGGCCGTGGCGCTTGCAGGAGCTCCGGTGCCTTCTCAAACAGCTGATTGGCAGGGGTCCAGGATGTCTGACCCCAACCGATCAGGTACTGATAACCTATCCTCTAAAGTCTGAAAAACCCAAAATCTTTGCTAGAACGAATTGTGTGCTTGGGGTTGTTGTCTTGATGCATGACCCATGTTCTCTTGATATTCAGGTCATGAACTGATTTTCTTTTAGAATTTGCTGTTATAGGTCAGATTTAATTATTCCATCAATGATGGCAAGCCGGCCCAGATGCAAGAAAACAGGGCCAAACCATGATGGGGTAAGGTTTTAATGCTGGAATGCAGTGTTTTCCTTTCTGCAAACATAACGCCTCGTATTTAAAGGGGCTCTACCATCTCAGACATTAGGGGCATATTGCTAGGATATGTCTGATAGGTGCGGGTCTGGGACCCGAGCGCAATGAGCGCTATGCAGTTTGGACCTGGTGATCACATGATCCTTTGGATGACTTATTTACAGTGGAAATAGTGGGGAAAAAATTTTCATTTTTCCCAAAGGTCTTTCAGTGACCTCTTGAGGACAAATTATGTGGAAATATATATATATATATATATATATATATATATAAGGTAAAAAGTGAAAAAGCAGCACACTTTAAAATACTTTAAAAATTTTTGAACTACTATATATATATATATATATATATATATATATATATATATATATATAGAAAAATTATTTAAAAAAACTAATTAGAAGACAATAGAATAAAAATTATAATAAAATACAAATAAAAAGAAAAAGTCCTCTTGTGGGACATGTTATATGGCAAAAATATTTAAAAAATAACATTATAAAAAAAACATAAAATACAAATAAAAGAAGAAAAAGGAAAAAGTGCAAATAAAAGAGTGTTCCCTGCCCCACAACTGTCTTTTCATGACTTCTTGGGGGACATAATTTGTGATAAAAATATATTTAAAAAAAATAAATAAAAATGAATGTAAAAAAATAATAAAATACATACAAATAAAATAAAAAAAAATAAAAAGGAAAAAGTGCAAAATAGTTATAATTTACTATTATAAAAATAATTATAAAATATTAAAAAATACAAATAAAAGTAAAAAAATAAAAAGTAAAAAGAGCAAATTAAAAAAAGTGTCAGTGTCCCCGAAAGGTCTTTTTATGACCTCTTGGAGGACATATTATGTAGCACAAAAATATTAAAAATGAAGTTAAAAAAAGATAATAAAAAAATAAAATACCGTATTTTTCGCTTTATAAGACGCACTTTTTTCCCCCCAAACTCTGTTCACAGTATCATATGTGTCACAGTATATTGTCCTGTGTGAATAGTGACCCCCATTACATAAGATGCTATATGTGTGTCATCCACACATCCCACACACTAGTGTATAATCCACAGATCCCCCCATAAGAGTGTCCACCACAGATCCCCCCCATAACAGTGTGTCCACCACAGTTCCCCCCCTATAACAGTGTGTCCACCACAGATCCCCCCTATAACAGTGCCATCCACAGATCCCCCATAACAGTGCCATCCACAGATCCCCCATAACAGTGCCATCCACAGATCCCCCATAACAGTGCCACCCACAGATCCCCCATAACAGTCACAATGCGTGAGGTGAACACATTGCACCAGTACTGAATCCGGACCCATTCATTTCAATGGGTCTGTGTACATGAGTGGTGTTTTTCACGCATTACTTCTGCGTTGCGTGAAAATCGCAGCATGTTCTATATTCTGCGTTTTTCACGCAGCTCTGGTCCCATAGAAGTAAATGGGGCTGCGTGAAAAACGCATTGCATCCGCAAGCAAGTGCGGGTGCGATACGTTTTTCACTGATGGTTGTGTGAAAAACGCATCAAAACGCATTGCAACCGCGCAGAAAAAACTGAACAACTGAACGCAATCACAGGCAAAACTGAATGGCTTTGCCTGCAAAATTGCACAGTTTTCACTGAACGCATCCACAACGCATCCGGACCTAATCCGGACACGCTCGTGTGAAAGGGGCCTTGGGCTACATTCAAACGACAGTGAAAACGGGCAGTCACAAGACCATTTTTCTGTCAAATTTAAGCCAATGGCTATTCACATGGCCGTCCTACTTTTGGCCATGAAATCAATGGGACTTTTTGGAGTGCACCCGTCTGAAAGCCGTTAAAATGGGTACACAAGTCCAAAGTGTCCTTTTAGGGGTCAAAAAAGTACTCACCTTATCCACTTGCACGAGCAGAGGCAGTCGCTCCTCTCTTGATGCCGAAGGACATGCTGAAGGATGCTGATCTGGGATTTTCACAGACCCATGGCTTCAATGGGGGTGTTTGGTCAGCATCACGGACCAAATTAGTGCATGTCTCCGTGATTTTTTTACTGACCCACGGTCAATACAAAAATACTGATATGTGCACAGACACATGTGTGGTGTCCATGTGGTGTCCGTGGAAACCGCATTAGCGAAAAACAGAAATGTGAACAAGGCCTTAGAAAGTTTAATTTCAAACGGTGAAATGCTAAGGACATTCAGACATCTGAAGGCCTTGATTTTGAAAGGGTTAAATATGTGAAGTCTATAGTATCAGTACTAATTTTGAAGGTACACGTTTTATAAACAAAAAGAACAGTTATTCTCTAATTTAACGCTAGATGGTGTGCTTTACTGCTGAAAAGTATTTTTATAGCTTTGAATTATACGGAAAGAGGAACAAAATATACAGAGTACAGAGAAAAACGATTATAATAGATCACATTGACATAGTGTATAATCTCCTTTTAATCACACTTAGGTTACTTTCACACTAGTGTTAATGTTTTACGGTATTGAGATCCATTATAGGGTCTCAATATTGTAAAAAAACGCTTCAGTTTTGTTCCCATTCATTGTCAATGGGGACAAAACGTAACTGAACACAACGGAATGCTCCAAAATGCATTCTGTTCTGTTCTCATACCAGCATGCTGCGGTTTTCTTTCCATCCTGGGATGAGGCGCAAGAAGGATCCATTATGACCCATAATGCAAGTCAATGGGGACGGATCCGTTTTCTCTGACACAATCTGACACAATAGAAAATGGATCCTTCCGCCATTGACTTTCAATGGCGTTTACGACGGATCCGTCTTGGCAATGTTAAAGATAATATAACCAGATCCGTTCATAACGGATGCAGATGGTTGTATTATCAGTAACGGAAGCGTTTTTGCTGAACCCAGCCGGATCCAGCAAAAACACTAGTGTGAAAGTAGCCTTATATATGAAATAATTTAAGACTGTATTCAGTTTGCGCTTTTTGGCACGTTAAAGGGAATGTATCAAATATATTTTATTTCCTTATTAAAACCAGATGATAGCTACTCCTTTTTTCTAATATGTATTAATTTTGAGGGTTTACAAACAGAATTTTGTAATTTCCGTTCAGATTTCTCTGCATTTCTGAACCATATCTGAACCAAAAACTGCATGTGTTAATGTCAGGTTTTCTTGTCAATTTTGATGTAGATTTGCCCCGATCTCACCCTTTGCATTGCTAGATAACTCACTTAAGGAAAAAAATCACATCATCCAGGGTTAATATCCAGCAAAAAGACCTGAAATTATGTGTCAAATATATTCACATGAGGGATAAGATGAATGTTTACAATAAAAAAAGATTATTTTAAAGAGGCCCTAAAGGGGTTTGCTGGCCCTATGGCCTGGCAATGTTTGAGAACAATAAAAGATGCCATACTCACTCCCCCGCAGCTGCTAGTCTGGTGCTTAAGAAATATATAGTTTTCGTATGCCTGATTTAATAGGGTTGACCATGCTGACAGGGCCACTTTAAAGGGGTTGTTCGGGTTCACACAACCCCATCTGCTCTCATTGACCAAGAGTGAGTGGAGCATCGGAGCTTTTTACACTCAGCGCAGGGCAAGGGAATTTTCATGACATCTGATGACAAACCGCTGTTTTACAGGCCAGGGCAGTCCGAAAGACCGCCAATTAGAGCCGGTGACATCACTGGGAACACTGCTAGGCGGAAGCAAGGCAATGGCGGCTTTCCATTTATTCAGCTGTCTCCATACCTTTGGTCCACCCTGTGTATACATTTATATAACTGTCCCCATAAATTGTAGAACAGCTTCTTCCTGCCTCTATTTTATTTTGTCTATTTCAGTAGAGAGTGTGCAAACTTACCCAGTTGCACATAACACCATATTGATTATGTCCTCTCTTTGACAAAATATGGTAAATTATTCATACTCCATTATGCATTGATTGTCCATGATATACAGTATAGATTTGCATTTTCAGCCTCACAGGAACACACCGACCTCAAAGGTCAGCATGGCTGAGCAGTCAGCACACTGACCGCAGTCTGATCCACCTGTTCAATTGCCATCTTCCTCCACTGAAAAGATCATCTAATTCTTGTGTTCACTTCTGATTGGATTCTTTGGAAAGCATTCATGGTTAGGTGGCTGCCAACCACCGGGATTGGCCAAGGAGGCCGATTATCTGAAATGGATCAGAAAGTAGAACTAAAAAAAAAAACAAGCAAGCCTCATTTGGTTACCATTTTGCTGGAGTTTCAAAGTAAGAAAACCAAAACACACTAGTGTTTTTACTGGATCCGGCAGGGTTCAGCAAAAACGCTTCCGTTACTGATAATACAACCATCTGCGTCCGTTATGAACGGATCCGGTTGTATTATCTGTAACATAGCCATGACGGATTCGTCATAAACTCCACTGAAAGTCAATGGGGGACGGATCAGTTTTCTATTGTGTTAGAGAAAACGGATCTGTCCCCTTTGACTTGCATTGTTGGTCATGACGGATCCGTGTTGCTCCGCATCCCAGGACGGAAAGCAAGACGTAGCATGCTGCGGTTTGCTCTCTGGTATGAGAACGGAACGAAATGCATTTTTGAGCATTCCGTTCTGTTCAATTACGTTTTGTCCCCATTGACAATGAATGGGGACAAAACTGAAGTGTTTTTTTCTGGTATTGTGCCCCTATGACAGAACTCAATACCGGAAAATATTAACTTTAGTGTGAAAGTAGCCTAAGGCCTCTTGCACACGAACGTGTGCGCCCCGTGCCTGTATTGCGGACCGCATTTGTGAATCCGCAATACACGGGCACCATTCCGTGGCCATTCCGCATCACGGATACGGACCCCTTCATTTCAATGGGTCCGCAAATCCGGAGATGCGGAACGGTGCAGAACGGAATGACGGAACGGACACGGGGCGCACACGTTTGTGTGCAAGTGGCCTAAGAGGATCTATCTATCATATACATTATCTATTATCTACCTATCATATACAGTATCTATCTATCTATCTATCTATCTATCTATCAGAGGATGGTTCTATTTATAAGACTAGATTCCATTATATAATGGTGGTTGCAGAAATTACAATCCAAATTGAGATTTCCAATACATTTGTAGTCATCAATCAATAGAAAACCATGAGGCAGATGTGAACAGAGCCTTAAAGTGGATTTAGACTACCCGTTCCCGAACATCTGGCCATCTAAATGTGCCAACGATCACCCGATGAACTATCCTGTCGTTCATGCAGGCACCACCGATCATGGCTTCTGAGCAGCAGACAGTGCTGTCTAAACAGTGATCTGCTGCTCAGAAGCCATGATTCTGTATGAGAACGAGGGATCACTATAGCGATCCCCTATCTTCATACTTTGGAGGTGATCGCTGCATGTAAATCTACTGTCTCCTTCACTGAACAAGCAGCCGACTGTCGGGAAGGAACGCTTTCTTCCTGACAATCAGCTGCTCAGTCGGCCCGTCTAAAGCCACCCTTACTGTAACTTAGCCATGCTGTCTGCTCTGCACAGTATGCTGTACAGGTGAATAGTACAAGGCTGTGTGTATGCGTAACGCATACAGTGCAGTGATGTCTGTGTGTAATGCATACAGTTTAGGGGCTGTGCACATCATGGTCCAGCAATAAAAAAAAGAAAAACTTTAACGTATATGTTTTTGTTTTTATAATGAAACAGTATGGTGACGGATGCCACTGTATGGCATCAATAGGAGGCGTACAACCACATGGTGCAGGCCTGTGACAGAGTGAGTGCCCGCACCAGCGACTATGTTTTATAGAGAAATAAAGAAACTGCAAAAGAATCCGGTGAGTGCCGCAATTTATATCTTCTTACATCACAAACAAATTCGTTTGTCACTAATTGCTATAAATCAGGTATACCCAGACCACTCTGCCTTAGGGTACGGCCACACGAAGCAGCCGTGCTGCGGGCAGGTTGTGGCCATGCTGCAGTGAAGAACCACGCGACCAATTAGCCCACAGCTGCCTTTCATCTAATAATGAAGACCGCACTGTAAGGTCCTTCTTCAGTGTTAATGGAAGTCTGGCACCTTTACAGGGGCTATTGCTGGTATGGTGTTTGGCCAGTTAGTTTTTCTTGTATTTTAATATGAAAAAAAATAGTTTTTTCTTTTCATTGCCATATTCTGACCCCCAAGAGTTATGTCTAGGCCTTTTTCACATGAGCGATACAGATTGTGTCACGATCTGTTAAGGGAAAAACTGATGGTATTTCAAGCAAGTCGAATCATTTCTCTCTGCGATTGCGTTCAGTGTGTGCATTTTTTCAGCATGAATTTCATGCGTGTTTCGCACGCATAAAGAAAAACTGAATAATAATCTATAATCTACATCTACTAGAAACCATCAGTGAAAAACGTATTGCATACCCCATTCGCTTCCATGTAGCCAGAACTGCGTGAAAAATGCACAAGATAGAACATGCTGTAATTTTCCCTCAACCGGCGCTCACGTACAGACCCACTGAAATGAGTGGGCCAGGATTTAGTCCAGAGGCTATGTGCTAAACACATCTGGACGGACAGCTCGCTCATGAAAAAAGCCATAATGGAGCTGTGGGATGGCTTTTTTTGTGGGACGATCTACAGTTTTTATTGATAGCATTTTGCCATGTGTATGAGTTTTTGATCACTTTTTATTCAATTGTTTTTGGGAGGCGGAGCAATGAAAAAATGGCAAATCGACCATTTTGATGTTTTTTTTTTTCCATTAAGTCATTCAATGTATAGGATAAACATTTTTAGATGTTAACCCCTTAAAGACTGGGCCTAGTTTCATTTCTACATTTTTGAGTTTTCCTCCCCACATTCCAATAGCCATAACTTTTTTATTTTTCCATTCACATAATAAGCCATGAGGACTTATTTTTTGCAGGACAAGATGCATTTTTTAATGCTGCCACTTATTTTACCATGTCTTGTATTGGAAAACGGGAACAAAATTCTTTGTGGGGTAAAATTGAAAAAAAAAAAAGCCATAACTTTTTTATATTTCTATCTATAGAGCAAATTTTTTATGAGACCTTATTTTTTGCATAACTGTAGTTTTTATTTATACCATTTTTGTGGTATGTATAACTGTTCGATCAATATGTGGAGGTAGACTGCTGTAGGGGCACATGGCAGGATTCAGAACGGAAGGAGCACCATATGGCTTTTGCAGCGCAGATTTTGATGGATTGGTTTAAAGGTGCCCTTGGCTTTTATGTTTTGAGTGATTGTCCTATGTGGGGGTTCATTTTTTGTGTTTTGTAAGGTGGGGTGACAAAAAATTACTGTTCTGGCCCAGTTTTTATATATTTATTTTTACAGCTTTCACTGGTCAGGGTATATCATGTGATATTTTTATAGAGCAGATTGGTATGGATGCAGCGATACTTAATATGTCTATTTTTTTATTTTTGTTTTACAAAGTAAAAGCATTTTTGAAAAGAATAAAATTTTGTTTTTGTGTTGCCATTTTCTGAGAGCCATATTTGTTTTATTTTTCTGGCAATTGTCTTAAGTAGGGGCACATTTTTGGTGGGATAAGATGACAGTTTGACTGGTACCATTTTGGGGTACATACGACTATTTGATCACTTGCTATTACACTTTTTGTGAGGTAAGGTGACAAAAAAAAACGGCTGTTTTGGCACAGTTTTAATTTTTTTTCAGGCTGCTGAGGGGGCAGATCATGTTATATTTTTATAGAGCAGGTTGTTACGGACGTGGCGATGCATAATGTGTCTATTATTTCTATTTTTGTTAAGTTTACACAGTAAAAGCATTTTTGAAAAGAAAAATATCATTTTTGTGTTGTCATATTCTGAGAGACATTTTTTTTTTTCCCAAAACTCCCCATTTGCACAAGGTTGGATACCAAGCTAGCCACGTCCCGGTGATGTCATTGAAGGTTTCTTCCTCCACCCAGCCACGTACAACACCAAGGGTCCCCGAAAGGTGAATTGAATAGATTTTTCTAACGGGGAGATGGTTAAAAAAATGCTGGCTCCCTCCACTCTGTTTTAATCCACGGTGACTGCGTCTACGCCGTGCAATTTACTGTCACACCCGATATGAGTGGTATTTTCTGTAGTACTATTCTCATCAGTTTAATCCCTGTTACATCCCATATCAGGGATTGCCTTTTGTGAAAAAAAAATTACTACTGTCTAAAAATTAAATGCCTTATTTATAAGTGGTTGGCACTGGCAGTGGGCACACTACAGTCTGTAGAAGTGGCCCTGACACACATTGGCAGCAGGCAAGCAACTGAAATTAGACTAATGTGTAAAAATGAAATGCCTTATTTATCGGCAAGCTACTGTGCCACCCGGTATCAGTGGTAGGCACTGGCAGTGGACACACTACAGTCAGTGGAAGTGGGCCTGACACACACTAGCAGGCAAGCAACTGAAATTACACTAAAGTGTAAAAATTAAATGCCCTTTTTGATGCAAAGTCCTGTGCCACACG
Organism: Bufotes viridis; assembly: GCA_033119425.1. Taxonomy (NCBI): domain Eukaryota; kingdom Metazoa; phylum Chordata; class Amphibia; order Anura; family Bufonidae; genus Bufotes; species Bufotes viridis. The sequence goes on along the minus strand of CM065589.1, from coordinate 211,042,889 downwards.
GGATGACAGGGGTGGGCACTGGCAGTGGGCACACTACAGTCAGTGGAAGTCGGCCTGACACACACTGGCAGCAGGCAAGCAACTAAAATTACACTAAAGTGTAAAAATGAAATGCCTTTTTTTGATGCAAAGTACTGTGCCACACGGGATGACAGGGGTGGGCACTGGCAGTGGGCACACTACAGTCAGTGGAAGTCGGCCTGACACACACTAGCAGGCAAACAACTGAAATTACACTAAAGTGTAAAAATTAAGTGCCTTTTTTTGATGCAAAGTCCTGTGCCACACGGGATGACAGGGGTGGGCACTGGCAGTGGGCACACTACAGTCAGTGGAAGTCGGCCTGACACACACTGGCAGCAGGCAAGCAACTGAAATTACACTAAAGTGTAAAATGAAATGCCTTTTTTGATGCAAAGTCCTGTGCCACACGGGATGACAGGGGTGGGCACTGGCAGTGGGCACACTACAGTCTGTGGGCCTGCAGCTCCTCACACACAGGCAGGCCAGGCAACTGCAATATGTATATGGAGAAAAAAAAGCAGACTAATGTTGCAGCCCTAAAAAGGGCTTTTTGGGGTGCTGTCAGGACGCTGTCCTGACAGCAGAGATCAGATGAGTCTTTCAGGACTGGAGTGGACACTGAATTCACTAGCCTAGCTATCGATTTCCCTATTAAATCAGCAGCAACTACACTCTCCCTCCTCTCACTAAGACTGCAAATTCCGAATGAATCTAAAATGGATGCTGTTCAGGAGATGGGAGGGTCTGGGAGGGAGGGTATGCTGCTGATTCGCTGGAATGTGTCTGCTGACTGTGAGGTACAGGGTCAAAGTTTGCTCAATGATGATGTATAGGGAGCGGACCGAACATCGCATGTGTTCGACCGCTGCGGCGAACGCGAACAAGCTATGTTCGCCGGCGGATAGTTCGGGCCATCTCTAGTGATAAGCTGTGGGTGCTTAGGTAATGCTTACAGTGATAAGCTGTGGGTGCTTAGGTAATGCATACAGTGATAAGCTGTGGGTGCATAGGTAATGCATACAGTGATAAGCTGTGGGTGCATAGGTAATGCATACAGTGATAAGCTGTGGGTGCATAGGTAATGCATACAGTGATAAGCTGTGGGTGCTTAGGTAATGCATACAGTGATAAGCTGTGGGTGCTTAGGTAATGCATACAGTGATAAGCTGTGGGTGCGTAGGTAATGCATACAGTGATAATCTGTGGGTGCTTAGGTAATGCATACAGTGATAAGCTGTGGGTGCTTAGGTAATGCTTACAGTGATAAGCTGTGGGTGCTTAGGTAATGCATACAGTGATAAGCTGTGGATGCTTAGGTAATGCATACAGTGATAAGCTGTGGGTGCTTAGGTAATGCATACAGTGATAAGCTGTGGGTGCTTAGGTAATGCATACAGTGATAAGCTGTGGGTGCTTAGGTAATGCATACAGTGATAAGCTGTGGGTGCTTAGGTAATGCATACAGTGATAAGCTGTGGGTGCTTAGGTAATGCATACAGTGATAAGCTGTGGGTGCTTAGGTAATGCATACAGTGATAAGCTGTGGGTGCTTAGGTAATGCATACAGTGATAAGCTGTGGGTGCTTAGGTAATGCATACAGTGATAAGCTGTGGGTGCTTAGGTAATGCTTACAGTGATAAGCTGTGGGTGCTTAGGTAATGCATACAGTGATAAGCTGTGGGTGCTTAGGTAACGCATACAGTGATAAGCTGTGGGTGCTTAGGTAATGCATACAGTGATAAGCTGTGGGTGCTTAGGTAATGCATACAGTGATAAGCTGTGGGTGCTTAGGTAATGCATACAGTGATAAGCTGTGGGTGCTTAGGTAATGCATACAGCGATAAGATGTGGGTGCTTAGGTAATGCATACAGTGATAAACTGTGGGTGCTTAGGTAATGCATACAGTGATAAGCTGTGGGTGCTTAGGTAATACATACAGTGGTAAGCTGTGGGTGCTTAGGTAATGCATACAGTAGTAAGCTGTGGGTGCTTAGATAACGCATACAGTGATAAGCTGTGGGTGCTTAGGTAACGCATACAGTGATAAGCTGTGGGTGCTTAGGTAATTCATACAGTGGTAAGCTGTGGGTGCTTAGGTAATGCATACAGTGGTAAGCTGTGGGTGCTTAGGTAATGCATACAGTGATAAGCTGTGGGTGCTTAGGTAATGCATACAGTGATAAGCTGTGGGTGCTTAGGTAATGCATACAGTGATAAGCTGTGGGTGCTTAGGTAATGCATACAGGGCAGACATATTATTGGTAAGCCTCATATAAAGGAAGACATAAAACTTCACTGGCAGCGCAGGCTGGAACCTAACTACTCTAATGCAGCATCATGACATTATCAAAGGTCCTTTAGCTCTAGGCTTTAGTATCCATCCACTCACACATGTGACAGATCATGTGATCATGACATCATCAAAAGTCCCTTCGCCCACTAGGCTTTACTATCAATGTCTAAACTCCATGCGCAGTAAAGGACCTTCTGACGTCACGGGGTCATGTGACATTGTAAACCTCGCTTCTGAAGTCACCATGCGCCACATCGTTGACACCATTTTTATTATTTTTAGATTATATCACTAATCTTTACTACCACCGTTCATAATGAAGAACAGGAAACATCCAGCAGCTCAGTTTAGACGCTGACTCCTCCCACGCATGTGACTAATCACATGCTTATGACATCATCAAAGGTCCTTTAGCACAATAGGAGTTCTCATCTACTCGGATGTGCTGGTGTTTGGACTATATATGTGACCGGAGATCTATTTGGCTATGGAGGCAGGGTCCTCGGTAAGTAATAGTTTGTCTACCGTGTACATACATGTTCATGGCATGTAATCTATCTAGTCTGGTTTCTTTTTGCAGGGTACTACAGGTAGGATGCTGTCAGTCGGCAGTGTGGTTGTGACACGTGATCATATTTATTACATATTGGAGCATGTATACAGTTTCTTGTAGCAGCTACTTATAGATTTTCCCCAATGTTCTCGGTACATATATATCTATTTTGAAAAGAAGAAAGAGGGACAGTATTTTTGGCATGCGAAGCGGCTGCAACAAGTTTTCATACTAGGCCATGGCTCTAACTGTGCCCAAAACAATACTCTACACCTAATCCCACCCAGTCCCCTAAATGCCACCAGATACTAATTATTCTCTCTTCATGCCACCATATAGTAGTTATGCCCCCTTCACAGCAGTTATGCCCAGATACCTGCCCCTTCACAGCAGTTATGCCCAGATACCTGCCCCTTCACAGCAGTTATGCCCAGATACCTGCCCCTTCACAGCAGTTATGCCCAGATACCTGCCCCTTCACAGCAGTTATGCCCAGATACCTGCCCCTTCACAGCAGTTATGCCCAGATACCTGCCCCTTCACAGCAGTTATGCCCAGATACCTGCCCCTTCACAGCAGTTATGCCCAGATACCTGCCCCTTCACAGCAGTTATGCCCAGATACCTGCCCCTTCACAGCAGTTATGCCCAGATACCTGCCCCTTCACAGCAGTTATGCCCAGATACCTGCCCCTTCACAGCAGTTATGCCCAGATACCTGCCCCTTCACAGCAGTTATGCCCAGATACCTGCCCCTTCACAGCAGTTATGCCCAGATACCTGCCCCTTCACAGCAGTTATGCCCAGATACCTGCCCCTTCACAGCAGTTATGCCCAGATACCTGCCCCTTCACAGCAGCTATGCCCAGATACCTGCCCCTTCACAGCAGCTATGCCCAGATACCTGCCCCTTCACAGCAGCTATGCCCAGATACCTGCCCCTTCCCAGCAGCTATGCCCAGATACCTGCCCCTTCCCAGCAGCTATGCCCAGATACCTGCCCCTTCCCAGCAGCTATGCCCAGATACCTGCCCCTTCCCAGCAGCTATGCCCAGATACCTGCCCCTTCCCAGCAGCTATGCCCAGATACCTGCCCCTTCCCAGCAGCTATGCCCAGATACCTGCCCCTTCCCAGCAGCTATGCCCAGATACCTGCCCCTTCCCAGCAGCTATGCCCAGATACCTGCCCCTTCCCAGCAGCTATGCCCAGATACCTGCCCCTTCCCAGCAGCTATGCCCAGATACCTGCCCCTTCCCAGCAGCCATGCCCAGATACGCGCCCCTTCCCAGCAGCCATGCCCAGATACGCGCCCCTTCCCAGCAGCCATGCCCAGATACGCGCCCTTCCCAGCAGCCATGCCCAGATACGCGCCCTTCCCAGCAGCCATGCCCAGATACGCGCCCCTTCCCAGCAGCCATGCCCAGATACGCGCCCTTCCCAGCAGCCATGCCCAGATACGCGCCCCTTCCCAGCAGCCATGCCCAGATACGCGCCCTTCCCAGCAGCCATGCCCAGATACGCGCCCTTCCCAGCAGCCATGCCCAGATACGCGCCCTTCCCAGCAGCCATGCCCAGATACGCGCCCCTTCCCAGCAGCCATGCCCAGATACGCGCCCTTCCCAGCAGCCATGCCCAGATACGCGCCCCTTCCCAGCAGCCATGCCCAGATACGCGCCCTTCCCAGCAGCCATGCCCAGATACGCGCCCTTCCCAGCAGCCATGCCCAGATACGCTCCCCTTCCCAGCAGCCATGCCCAGATACGCTCCCTTCCCAGCAGCCATGCCCAGATACGCTCCCCTTCCCAGCAGCCATGCCCAGATACGCTCCCTTCCCAGCAGCCATGCCCAGATACGCGCCCTTCCCAGCAGCCATGCCCAGATACGCGCCCTTCCCAGCAGCCATGCCCAGATACGCGCCCTTCCCAGCAGCCATGCCCAGATACGCGCCCCTTCCCAGCAGCCATGCCCAGATACGCGCCCCTTCCCAGCAGCCATGCCCAGATACGCGCCCTTCCCAGCAGCCATGCCCAGATACGCGCCCCTTCCCAGCAGCCATGCCCAGATACGCGCCCTTCCCAGCAGCCATGCCCAGATACGCGCCCCTTCCCAGCAGCCATGCCCAGATACGCGCCCTTCCCAGCAGCCATGCCCAGATACGCGCCCTTCCCAGCAGCCATGCCCAGATACGCGCCCCTTCCCAGCAGCCATGCCCAGATACGCGCCCCTTCCCAGCAGCCATGCCCAGATACGCGCCCTTCCCAGCAGCCATGCCCAGATACGCGCCCCTTCCCAGCAGCCATGCCCAGATACGCGCCTTCCCAGCAGCCATGCCCAGATACGCGCCCCTTCCCAGCAGCCATGCCCAGATACGCGCCCTTCCCAGCAGCCATGCCCAGATACGCGCCCTTCCCAGCAGCCATGCCCAGATACGCGCCCCTTCCCAGCAGCCATGCCCAGATACGCGCCCCTTCCCAGCAGCCATGCCCAGATACGCGCCCTTCCCAGCAGCCATGCCCAGATACGCGCCCCTTCCCAGCAGCCATGCCCAGATACGCGCCCCTTCCCAGCAGCCATGCCCAGATACGCGCCCTTCCCAGCAGCCATGCCCAGATACGCGCCCTTCCCAGCAGCCATGCCCAGATACGCGCCCCTTCCCAGCAGCCATGCCCAGATACGCGCCCTTCCCAGCAGCCATGCCCAGATACGCGCCCCTTCCCAGCAGCCATGCCCAGATACGCGCCCTTCCCAGCAGCCATGCCCAGATACGCGCCCCTTCCCAGCAGCCATGCCCAGATACGCGCCCCTTCCCAGCAGCCATGCCCAGATACGCGCCCCTTCCCAGCAGCCATGCCCAGATACGCGCCCCTTCCCAGCAGCCATGCCCAGATACGCGCCCCTTCCCAGCAGCCATGCCCAGATACGCGCCCTTCCCAGCAGCCATGCCCAGATACGCGCCCTTCCCAGCAGCCATGCCCAGATACGCGCCCCTTCCCAGCAGCCATGCCCAGATACGCGCCCCTTCCCAGCAGCCATGCCCAGATACGCGCCCCTTCACAGCAGCCATGCCCAGATACGCGCCCCTTCACAGCAGCCATGCCCAGATACGCTCCCCTTCACAGCAGCCATGCCCAGATACGCCCCTTCACAGCAGCCATGCCCAGATACGCGCCCCTTCACAGCAGCCATGCCCAGATACGCGCCCCTTCACAGCAGCCATGCCCAGATACTCGCCAACTTCACAGCTAGTAAAAAAAAAAAAACGAAATACTCACCTAGTTCCTCAGATGATCTGTGCTCTGCAGCAGGCAGTATAGACATTGTACTGCTCGTCTGTGTAGAAGGAGGATGAGCAGAGACTGTCTCCTTGCCTAACCTGCCCCTCCTGCACAGACCAACAGTGAGGAGTGCCGGCAGCTGAGAAGAATGGGGAAATGTGGAGCGGTTGACTCTCTGCTCCACTGTTACAGTCAGCTGTTCCCTTCTCGAGACCCTTTGGGTGTTGGGTTGCAACTAATGATCCAAAATTCCAGCACCGCATGCGTTTAGGCTGCATGTATATGACCATGTGCAGTCTGGGAAATGCAGCCTGTGTGTTGGTCACATCTCTCGGATTGACAGTGGTCATCATGTGTGATGCAGTGAGTTCCTGTCTTACTGTGGGTTTATTGTACTCAAATGCTGACGTGAGTACAGTCCAATAGACCCACGGTCTGACAGGAACCCCTGGCATCGCACATCACAGTGATACAGTAAGTTCAGGTCAGATGACCGCTGTCAGTCCAGGAGATGTGGCCAGCAGACGGGCTGTGTTCCCTGGACTGCATACTGTTGTGTGCATGCGACCTTACAGTACATAAGGGTCTGCTTTCCAAGAGAAAGCAGCCCTCCATGCTGAACCTGGGAGATTTGCCAATTCTTCTAAGAGTCCAGCACAGGGCTGGCCATCCTGCGGCTCTCCAGCTGTTGTAAAACTACAACTCCCACCATGCCCTGCTGTAGACTGATAGTTGTAGGCAGACTGGGCATGCTGGGAGTTGTAGTTTTGCAACAGCTGGAGAGCCGCAGGTTGGCCATACCTGGTCCAGGATGTCTGGGAGCCTGCTGGATATTCCAGGAGAGTTGGCCAGTAAGATATGAGGCCCAATGAATCGTGAAATAAAAGTTTTTAACTAATAATTTGTAAATGTTTATCAGACATTATGATAAAAATTGTCATGTACTAAACCTCAGAATCCACAATGGGGTAGATTTATCAAAACTGGTGTAAAGTAGAACTAGCTTAGTAAAGCAACCAATCAGATTCCACCTTTCATTGTTCACAGCTCCTTTGGAAAATGAAAGGTGGAATCTGATTGGTTGCTGGGACACCAGTTTTGATAAACCTCCTCCAGTGTTCTCTGCTGCCATTTTCTGCTTCCACACTGGTCCAACTGCTAATTTATCACAGAAACAATTGGGTCATTGGGGGTCATTTACGAACAGATGTACACCACTTTTCATTGCAATCTGCAACTTTTTCCCCTTTTCCGACGCTCACGCGAGATCTAAAAAAAAGGGGTGTGGCGTGGGCAGGGAAGGCGGGCCAGCAGCCGTGTCTCATTTATCGTGATCTATGCCTGTTTTAAGCGTGAACAATGGTCTAAATCAGGCATGCTCAACCTGCGGCCCTCCAGCTGTTGCAAAACTACAACTCCCAGCATGCCCGAACAGCCTACAGCTATCAGCCTACAGCAGGGCATTGTGGGAGTTGTAGTTTTACAACAGCTGGAGGGCCGCAGGTTGAGCATGCCTGCTCTAAATCTACGCCAGCAAGGGAGCTGGTGTAGATTCAGACAAGTGTAACATCTGCCGTTGCCTCTACATAACTTAGGCGGGTGAACTGCCAGCGCAGGAGGTACAAAGACCCCCATTGTTCATTGAATGCAGTTCGATGAGGTAATCTCCCCAATCTGCTTCTAAGGGAGGATGTCTTCATAATGCAGAACCATAGGGTCTATAAACAAACATCTGCTTCATTCATGAAATGTGGCCACTTAACTGGGTTGTCCGACGCCAACTGAAATTGTACTTGCGGCCCTAAATCTGCACTTGCCTATTTACCGGTACCGGTGCTCCGGTCCAGTGGTGAGGGTCCCATTGCCACTGCTTCCTGTCCTTTGTGTACCAGAAGTATGATGTCACGTGAATGGCTGCAGTGGTGGATAGGACAGGGGAGGGGTCCAGAAGCAGCGGAGATGGGACCCACAGTGTATTGTGATTTTACGGTAGCATATTACAACCTAGCTATAGTAGACCCGGGGCCTACTATAGCTAGGTAATTGCATGACAAGAGGCAGATCTACTTTGGCCATTCTAGTTTTTACTAGCCTACTAATTTTTGCAAAGTGTCTGAAGTAGATTAACACCAAAGAAAATGTCTGACAATTTGACATGTTTCTCGTGTTTGTTTTTCAGGATTCTGTTTATCCACCCTTTAAACGCCCACACGATGAAGATTTAATAGCCATGGAAGAGAAAAGATTTTGCCCTGTGAACATGGACATAGTTAAAAAAGAAATCAAAGACGAGGATGATGCTGACTGCTGTGAAGAGGCTTGGTTAAAAGGCTTTGGTCTGTACAGTGACGATGCTACACAGTCAAGCAGCCACTCCCATGAAGCGGATATCAGTTTGAACGCCTTTGCGGAAGAAGTGTTCGATTCAAATACAAATTATCATTGTCCAATAGATGAAAGCACAACCAAATTCTTTGACGTTGATAAGCCATTTCAGCCATCAGCAGAACTTGTCCCCCCGCAGTGTTTTGGAACCAGGAAACTAAGGTTCCAGAGCGCTTGGTATACAGATTTCCCATGGCTTCATTATAACCCCCAGCTGAAAGGCGTTCTTTGTTTTACTTGTGGAAAAGCTGAGAGCATGGGTCTTCTGGGCTCTACTAGAAGAAGAGATTCTGTATTTACAGCGGTAGGCTTTTCTAATTGGAAAAAGGCTAGGGAGAAGTTTGGTTCTCACCAAAAGTCAAAAAGCCATGAGTTTGCCACTTGGAAATTAATGCATGCCTTACAGAATCAGAAAAGAGAAGCTGCTCTGGAACAGCAACGGAAAGTTAGACAAGCCATTCCACCTCTTTGCTTGAACAAACTGATTTCGTCAGTTCGGTTTTTGATTCATAGAGGTCACACATTTCAAACTCACGAATCAATCGAAGAGAGTTTGTTTGAACTTCTAAAGTTTGTAGGTCAGGACAATGATGCATTCAAATACTGGCTCATGACTAATCAAAATTTCACTAGCTCAGAAATCCAACATGAAATAATTGGCTTAATGAGCAATGAGATTGTCTCTTTAATCACAAGAGAAGTGAGTCAAGGCTCAATGTACTACTCTGTAATAATAGACAGCATTCAGAATTCGGAGTCGCATCAGCTGAGCCTCTTCTTGCGATACTTGGATTCAGATATGCATCCTCAAGAGGAATTCATTGGGTTTCTTGATCCAATGGAGGACGCTGGCACTTCTGCTGCAAATCTTATCTTAGATATTCTTGATCGACATTCTTTGCCTATTGATCTTCTGAGAGGCATTGCATTTGAGGGTTCGTCGGTCACATCACCCTGCTATATGGAGTCACAAGCTTTACTGAAACAGAAACAACCTTTAGCTAGGTTTGTCCATTGTGGAGCGCCTTGCGGCACTTCTTTGGCGAGAAATGGCAGCCATGCAAGTCCAATTTTGCAGCAGGCTTTGTATTCCGTAAATGATCTGTACAAGCTATTCAGCAAAACCGCAAAGTTTAAATTTTTATTTGCCGAGGTGACCTCAAATGTGACCTGTCATACCAGGCTTTTATCTTCTTCTAAGTGGTATGTTAACTTGGCACTGCTAAATACTGTTGTCCAACACTATGGTTTGATCATAGAAGGTCTAAGAGAAGCGCAAACTCTTGCAGGAGTTTCTGGAGTAAGAGCTCATGTTCTGTTACAAGAGTTCATCGAAGGGAATACAATAGCGAGTCTGCTCATTTTGAGGGCCGTGCTGGAGTCATTAAATATTCTCAATATTAGTTTTGACGATCAGAACAAGCTAATGTTGAACACTTTGAAAAAGATAAAGATGGTGAAAGAAATACTGACGAGGGTACGTCAAGAGGCCCCTGTGTTGGATTTCCTAAGACAAGCTGAAGATTTTGTGGTCAAACTGAATCTGTCACCTTTATCCGTTCCTCAGCAGAGACTGTTGTGCCCTCCGAGTGCAGAGGCGGTACAACCACAGGTCTCGGTTTCTAAGGAGGATTATTTTAAAACTGAGTATTTCAAAATGATTGATGCCATCGTTTCTCAGCTGGATAACCAGTTCTTCCAACAAGGCTTCATGGAATATTGCATTCTGGAAGATGTTTTGCTTGGTGCAGGCAAAGGAGAATCTGACAGCGTTATTGAGCAGAAACTTGGAGTCCTTTCTAAATACCCAGAGTTCAATGTTCGTATGCTGAAGGTCCAGTTAGAAATGTTTGCTCACAAAAACAGCTACAGTTCTCTGTCAGAAGCCGTAAGCCTTTACAACTCGGTCAGTCCCGAAGTTAAGGAATTTTTCAATGAGCTGGGCAAGTTTTTAAAACTTTTACTTATCATTCCCGTGAGCACGATGGAAAGTGACCAGATCTGTGGCCCCTTTCAAAGACTGAAAACTTTGCTAACGTTTACAACCACAGAGACCCGCTCAAATGATGTGGCTATATGCTATGTGAACGAGACACGTCTAGATAGTCTGTGTTTAGAAAATATTGCACACAACTTTGTTCATGGCAGTTGATCAAATGCCTTTTTTTTTTTTTTTTTTTTTTGTGTCTTGAGATGACAGTGGCATGTCTGTGACAGATCCTGTATGCTACATTTTACAAGACCATTACTGGCAAGTTAAAGGGGACCTGTCAGCAAGAGCAGAAGGAGCTGAGCAGATTGTTATATAGTTTTATGGGAAAATATTGTGTAACTTGTATTTCATTCATTTAAAGGATGTGTCCAGGTTCAGAGCTGAACCCGGACATAACCCCTTCTTCACTCATTGCTCTGATGCTTCCCCTTGCTCTGTGCTGCATCGGGACATTATCGGGATCACTGCTAGGTGGAAATCTCTGCCTAGCAATGTAATAATGTAAACAAAACAGCCCTTGATCTGTTCTGGGCAGGGCAAAGGGGAGCTGCTCCGATGCTCCACGTATTCATGCTGAATGAGTGAGGAAGGAGTCTGGGTCCAGCTTTGAACCCGGACAACCTCTGTAAATTCCTGAAGTATATGAAATTGCTACAATAGTGCTCCTTGCTAGGCTGTACCTGGTGTGGCTGCAGTATCGCAGCATTACAGCACCAACTGCTGCACTCTACAAAGGTACTTCAATACTAAAGAACGATACCGCGCCTAGGACGTTACCGCACTAGTAGTAAAGTTTCTTAAAATTCCTGCCCATTCTGGGTTTTAAAGTCGAGGAGGTGGTCCTATCAGTGATTGTCAGCCTTCCCTCTGACTGTATATACAGAGCTAGCTGTCAATCACTGATAGGACCACCTCCTGACGTCAACGCTCAGAATGAGCCCATGTATAAATACATTAGAAGTTATGCTTCTATGTAACAATCTGCTCAGCATCTCCTGCTTTATAACATGCTACCTTAAGCTCAGACACCATCACACCATCCACCTTATAAGGGGATTTCCTATGTTAGAATATTCTGTCATATTGCTAGAGCATTTCATGATATTATAATCGGTGGTGTTAGAGCTCTGGAACCCTGAAGATCCCTAAAATAAAGTGAGAGGAAGTTCTCCAGCACCAGCCGTGTTGGATAATGCAACACTCCTCCATTTTAGTAAATGGGTGGCACCTTTGATCTAAGGCTTGTGGAGGTCCTGGAAAATGAATTCCGAATGATTAGAAAGTGATGGCAGACAACAGCGATATAGCACATCACTTTCTATAGTGGAAAACCTTTGTAAAGGCAACTACTTTTCCTTTATAGTACATCCATGAGATGAGATTCTTTTTGATTTAAGAAGCAACGTACCGTAAATGTTCACAATGGTTAAAAAAATTGGATTTCATTAACCAGAAATGTATGAAAAAGGAGGCTTTTTAATTCTTTTGCAAAGCAGTGGTGAACCATACTGCAGCCGTTTGGGCTATGACACCTCAAGAATGTCAGTCATAAATAATTTGACGTTTCGTTGCCTACATGAACTCTCATAGTTACCTTTTTCTAGCCCTACAAGTTTTATGTAATATGGCTTTTCCATGGAAAATAATTCATATAATATTCACTGTTCAGTTATTAGCACGGCTTTTTAAGACATGAATGCTTTTATTTGAAATGACTTAAAGTGAATTTTTAATGTAAACGATGATAATTCATGTCCTGAATAGATGAAACCTGTCAGGAAGAACATACATTGTTAACCGGCAGCATGGTATACAGCACTGGGAGTGGAGCAGATTGTCAAGTTTTCTGGGAAGGACTCAATAAATTTTAGACTAGTTTCAGACTAGCGCTCGAGATCCAGCAGTCTGTTCTTGGCATATTTGCCGGGTTTCCACCCATCCCCATTATAGTTAAAGGGACACTGTCACCTGGATTTCACTTACTGAGCTATTAACATCACCACATCAGTCTCCACGATTTATATTAAAATGTACTAGTATTACTGCCCCGTGTCTTGTAATTTGTCTATAAAATTGCTTTTATTAATATGCTAATTACCTCAATAAGGAGCCCAAGGGGCTGTCCCTCCGGCCTCTGGAGCCCAGCCTCACACATTATCTTGGAGCCCGTCACCGCCCCGCTTATCATCGGCGTAATGTGTTTGTTGCTCCCGAAATCTCGCACATGTGCTGTGGATACTCCTGGCATCGGCCTCACAGAATGAAGTGCGCATGCGCCAGCTTCGCTCGACCCGGAAATGCTCCAGTTTTTTTAAGGCGCAACAAAACACAATACATGGGCGATGAGCTGTGAATAAATTAGCAGTGGTCGTGGCTGGGCTTCAACGGCCGGAGGGACAGCCCGTTGGGCTCTTTATTGAGGTAATTAGCATATTAATAAAAGCCATTTTATAGACAAATTACAAGACACAGGGCGGTAATAATAGTACATTTTAATATCAATCGTGGAGACTGATGTGGTGATGTTAATAGCATTATGGATTCCGTTATTTTCCGTTATAACCATGTTATAATGTAAAGCCATAATGGAATCCCTAAGACGGAAGGACGGATCCGTTCTTCTGCCCATAGAGTTGTATTATGAGGGAATGCAAAACGGAAGCCTTTGAAAGGCATTCCGTTTGCTTTCAATAGAAGTCGATGGGAATCAAAACGGATCCGTTTGGTTCCTGTTATGCAAGACGGAAAACAAAGTCCTGTAGCAGGGCTCCAGACAAAAAAAAATCCCTAGGAGCCATTGGCTCCTAAACTGAAAAATTTAGGAGCCAAATAAAAATTTTAGTCGCCAAATTTAAATACATACATGATTATGATATAAAAAAAAAATAGCCTCATTCACACGTCCGTGTTTGGTCAGTGATTTCCATCAGTGATTGTGAGCCAAAGCCAGGCGTGTATGCTACACAGACATAAAGTATAAGGGAAAGATCTGCTCTTGATCTGTGTTTAAAGCTGCACCTGGTTTTGGCTAAAAATGACTGATGGAAATCACTGACCGAAGACTGACTGTGTGAATGAGGCATCAGTAGCTGGTCAGTGATTTCCATCAGTGATTTTGAGCAAAAACCAGGTGCGGCTTTAAACACAGAACTGGTGCAGATCTTTCCCTTATACTTTATGTCTGTGGAGGATCCAATCCTGGTTTTGGCTCACAATCACTGATAGAAATCACTGACCAAACACTGATGTGTTAATGAGAGCTGACTATGACTGTGCTTATATGGCTGCTCTAATTTGTGCTTCCATTCTGCATTTCCGTGATTGCGACCCATTCAAGTGAATGAGTTCGCATCCGTGATGCAGAGTGCACGCGGGCTGCTGCCGGTGTATTGCGGAAGTGCTGTTTGTGGGCCGCAATACAGGCAGGGGCAGAACACTTTCTTGTGATAACTGGTGGTGACAGCAGCGCTGAGTGACAGTAGCTACTGACACCACCTACTAAGGATTTAGCATAGACAAGTATGACTTCTCAATGCTAAATCTTACAGCATGTCCTAATTATAAGTAAATGGACATTATGGTGCTGGCTGAGACTCACTGGCTAAATGAAGAGCTGAAGGGGTTAAACTTTAAACAACTGGGGGGAAGGAAAAAAAACAAAAAAACTTACTAGTCTGAACAAGGGGAGAAGGGAGGGCAGCAGGAGCCATACTGAGTGTCACAGAACTCATGTCAGGAGCCGGAGGACTGCAGGAGGCAATGATGCTGGGACTTGGCAGTCCTTCTGCAGGGGGGGACAGAGGAGCCACACTGTCACAGGACTCACATGTACGGAGCTGGAGGGGGGGAGGCACTGACCCAGGCACCCGGCCGGCCGTCCTTCTGCAGGGGGGCAGGAGGAGCCACACTGTCACAGGACTCGCATGTCAGGAGCTGGAGGGGGGGAGGCACTGACCCAGGCACCCGGCCGTCCTTCTGCAGGTCTCTGTCAGTGCTCCTAAGCGCTCTCTTCCCGGGCTCTGTGAGGGGGCGGGGCCCAGGACGAGCCACTACAGGCTGGCAGAGCAGGCTGGATGTCGGGGGCTGGGCTCAGCAGACGTGCCGAGCGTGGCGCGTCTGCTGAAGAGAGGTTTTTTTCTCCCTTAAAGCTGCCGCGCGGAGGTGGGACAAGTCGCAAATGGCGATAAGACTTAAAAGTCTTGTCGCCATTTGCAAATTCCTGGTCGCATTTGCGACCATTTTGGTCGCCATCTGGAGCGCTGTGTAGACAGGACTTTGTTTTCCGTCTTGAATAACGGGACCCAGATGCAACTGTTATGCTTTACCACAGACTTCTATTAGGACGGAAAGCAAACGGAATGCCTTTTAAAGGCTTCCGTTTTGCATTCTGTCTGGGCATTCCGTTATAACGGAAAGCCATAACAGAATTGCTAGTGTGAACCCACCCTAAGTGAAAGCCAGGTGACAGTGCAAAGAGATCCGGCTGGCCGTTCCTTGATGGAACAGCCTGCTGGATCGCTAGCGCTAGTTTGCAACTAGCCCTAGAATATATTGATTCCTTCTCACTTTGAACTTTGTCCAGAGGTGGTCGTACTGAGTAATTTGCAGCTATCTCCGTATTCAAACTCACATTGGGAAGACCGTCAGTCATTGAGTGGGTTCAGCTTTCCCCTCTACATACAGACCTCACACATCAGCATGTTGAGTGTGGCAAGTGTGCATCAAAAGGAACCTGTCACCGGTGATTTCACTGGTCGTTCACTCATGAGCTAATATTAAGTATTTCAAGACTGCCTGAGAAGAGTCCTGGTCATACATGACTACTAGGAAGAAAACTAAGGAGAACGTAGTCATCATCAGGTGAGCAGGGTCGCGTAAATAACCAACATTTTTCAGGTCTGGACAGCAGTGATTATATAATAGCTTTTCAGCAACCACTTAATTTTAGCCGCTGAGTGACAGAGCTCTGAAATCAGCGAGGACAGCATGAGGTTGATAACAATTCCTTGAAAGGGTATTTTTAAAGAATCCTAAGATATTCTGAAAATAGGGCACACCACCATATAGCCTTTGGCAAAACATTGGAACATCTTGGTCTACTTTCACCCTCGCGTTTTGGCCTTCCGTTTGTGAGATCCGTTCAGGGCTCTCACAAGCGGTCCAAAACGGATCAGTTTGCATTCTGAATGGATAAGGATCCGCTCAGAATGCATCAGTTTGCATCAGTCATTGACACAATCTGGCACAATAGAAAACTGATCCGTCCTCTATTGACTTTCAATGGTGTTCAAGACGGATCTGTCTTGGCTATGTTAAAGATAATACAGACGGATCCGTTCTGAACGGATGCAGACGGTTTTATATCTGAACGGATCCGTCCATGACGGATGCACACAAAACATGAGTCTGAAAGTAGCCTTAAACGGAATGTGTCATCAGAAAATGACCTGTTTTAAATCCTGTTTTAAGGTTTGAATTTTTGGTGAGTTTGTTTACATTTTTCCATGTCATTATACTTAAAAAAAAAAAAAAAAAAAACTCACACTAACTACTAGGTCTAATGGGTAGTCATGATTTCCTGTTCTGTGTAATTAACTTTACAGGCAGAATTCCAATGACAAGTATTCCACCATATACAGAGTCAAAAGTCCCTGGACCCCCTTTTTATTTCAGAAACGAAAGGAAAAATGAAATATCTGCATACCCCAGCAAGTAATGGCTGAGGGGCCTATCTTTTAAGCTATGCCTGAAACATGGCCGCCATCTTGAAAGCCAAATTATTAGATCAACGCCATGTAGCATATCAAATAGCTGTGTATCACAGGAAATGTTTCCAGTTGTTGCAAATTTCTGTGTTATTAAATTTTTAACCACAAGAGATATTGCAAATCCAATTGCTGCAATTGATTTATGAGAGAATTCTGTTCTTATTTTATATGCTGCATGACCACCTTCCCATTGGAATAATTTGTCCTTGATCCAAAATGGTGGCCATGTTCCGGACATAGCCTAAAGAATAGGCCCCCTCACCCATTACTTGCTGGGGTATTCAGATATTTCATTTTCCCTTTCCTTTCTGAAATAAAAGGGTTTTGACTCATCCTGTAGATAACAAATAATCTACACGTAGATTGTAAGCCCTCACGGGCAGGGCCCTCTGTCCTTCTGTACCAGTCTGTAACTTGTCTCGTTCATGCTTAATGCAATTGCCTGTATTATGTATGTGCACCGCTTATGATATGTACAGCGCTATGGAATGAATAGCGCTCTAAAAATAAATAATAATAATAATAATAATAATAATACCATACACTATAGGTGAAGTTACAGCTCATCAGCTCCTTCCTGACCTCTGCATGGGTCACAGACCATGTCTAGGAAACTCCCATAGAAGTCAGCGATGTCCCCTCGTGTCCATTGTGTCTATGACCCATGTAGCTGCTCTCAAAAAGCAGGAAGTCTTAACATATTTTAGGCCTAGTGGCCAGTGTGAAAATTGCAGGATTGTATACTCCTTTTTAATAAAGGTTGTGACATAAAGCAAAAAATAAATAACCAAAAATTCTAAGAAATATAAAACATAAAAATGTTATTTAAACGCTCTGACAGTGGTGAAGAGATGACTCTAAGGCCTCTTGCACACGACTGTATGGCTTTTTCAGTATTTTGTGGTCCGCAAAAAACGGATCCGCAAAAAATATGGATGACGTCCGTGTGCATTTATTTTTTTGCGGAACGGAACAGCTGGCCCCTGGTAGAACAGTACTATCCTTGTCCGTTATGCGGACAATAATAGGACATGTTCTACCTTTAAACAGAACTGAAATACAGAAACGGAAGGCATACGGAGTACCTTCCCTTTTTTTTGCGGATTCATTGAAATGAATGGTTCCGTATACGGAACGCAAAAAAAAAAGAACATAAATGGGGGGGAAAAAAAAATCGGTCGTGTGCAAGAGGCCTAAGATTTGTGTGTGCAATCTGGGCCCCAGAAGAGCAGTAGAAGTCTTTAGGACACTCCTGTGTTACTATTCTGTTTTTATAAATATCTATATATACATATTTTTCCTGTCTTTTTGTATTTTCTGTAAAATTGAATTGAATTTTGCCATGCTTTTATATTATCTTAGCAACGTTTAATCTCTTTATGTCTAATTTAAAGCATACCTTCAGCCAGGTCGGCAAGAGGCTAGGTAGGATCCGTGCTGAGCTACAGGCCTCAGAGCTGTAGAGAGGAAGAGTTGAGTGAAGAATAATTGGAGGTGGTAGGACAAGCAGAGAGCAGATTGTTACACAAGTTAACGGAAAGTGCCATACAAACATCTGGGCACGGCATCAGAAGAAAGCTGTCTCCCCTATATGGAGGTGCAACATGAAAGACTACACACAGTAACTGGTTCTTGGGATTTAGAAGCCTTGATAAGATTTAATTTTCTGCTGGCAGTAAACTTTATCTAGCGAGATTAAGGGCTTGTCTGGTGGGATAAAACTTTTTTTAAAAGTGGCAATGGTGTAAAACAACTCACTGTTGCCCTGCTGATTTTATGCCTACCAGAATCCTGTTTGTTTCCTAGTCCTGTCTCTAATACATAGGAATTGGCATGAAATGCCCGCTCGGCCAAATACTGGCTGCAGTGGTGATCCAACTAGGCTAGTGATTGGCTGAGAGGTAATTTATTGCCATCACCTGTGTGTCGGGACTAGACCAGGAAGCGGGGACCCGCTAAGCATTGGAACGGCAGTGGTGAGTGATCGCTGAGTAATGCTTTTTATATTTTATTTAACCTATTCTCACGCTTTTCTAAAAATTCTATCCCACTGGACAACCCGATTTAACTGTTCCCGTAAAGAAGCGGCTTCCATCTTTTCTATGTAGAAATTAAAATATGTTTTGTTGGGCAAAATGTTAATGGATTTTCTGTTTAGTTTTATGGCGAGCCAGTTAGACAAGCCACAAAACTGTTATGGCTGGTGGTCTGAAGCTATAACCCTTGCAGATGCTGATAAGTGCTTTAAGGCAGGGCTTGACAAATTTCCTTTGAATCTAGGAGCCAGCTAAAAAAGTTAGGAGCCAGGCGGAGCCGCGTCATAAAGCCCCCAATAGATGCCCCCATAGTGCTCCCCCCCCCCCACTTCTCTATAGAGCCCCCCAATAATGCATGCCAGTAGATGCCCCCATAGTGTTCCTACCCCTGTTTTCCATAGTGCCCCCCATAATGCTTCCCCTTTTCAATAGGTTATATGACACGTCAGATGCTGCCAGCGTCCAAGTGATCGCCACTTGCGGCCGCCATGACATGTGGAAACCCTTACAAGGATTACAGGGTCCGGAGGGGAGGGCAGAGGGGTCCGGAGGGGAGGGCAGAGGGGTCCGGAGGGAGGGCAGAGGGTCCGTCTTGTGAATCTCTTTCCCCTTGTCATTCACTTTCTCTCACCACCACCCACCCCTTGTCATTCACTTTCTCTCACCACCCCCCTTGTCATTCACTTTCTCCCTTGTCATTCACTTTCTCCCCTTTATCATTCACTTTCTCCCCCCCCTTTGTCATTCACTTTCTCCCCCCCTTTGTCATTCACTTTCTCCCCCCTTTGTCATTCACTTTCTCCCCCTTTGTCATTCACTTTTCTCCCCCTTTATCATTCACTTTCCCCCCTTTGTCATTCACTTTCTCCCCCCTTGTCATTCACTTTCTCCCCCGTTTGTCATTCACTTTCAACCCCCTTTGTCATTCACTTTCTATTGTCATTCACTTTCTCCCCCCTTCCTCCCCTGCCTTCTAGTGTAGCGTGGCCGAGCTTTGTATGGTCCCACGGGTACAGGAGCTTTAGTTTCCTGTACCCGGGCGGACTGACAGGAAGTGCACACTGTGTGCGCACTTCATGTCCAGTCCGGCCGGGTACAGGAGACAGATGCTCCTGTACCGCGGACCATACAGGGCTCGGCCACGCTAATGAGGGACTGACAGGAGGGAGCGCTGAGCGCTTCCTTCCTGTCAGTCCTCTCTTCATGCTGTGCCCGGGCGGTGCGCCCTCATGGACGCACCAGCCCGGGCAGTGCTGCAGCCGCCTGAGGCTCTATACAGAGCGCTCGGGCGGCTGCAGCATGAAGGGGCCGCGCTCCTAGTCCGCGCCGGCCCTGCGCCTGGCCACCTGACAGAACGGGCTGACAAATACCCAGGCGCCAGGACCAAATTCCTGGTCGCCATGGCGACCTGGCGCCTGGGATTTGTCGAGCCCTGCTTTAAGGTCTCAGTTTTTTTGGGGGGAGTGGGGTGGTAAGTTTATGCATGCTCAGTCGTTGTGCGGCCGTTCCATGCATTGGGGACCGCAATTTGCGGTTCCCAATGCACGGGCAACGTCCGTGCGGCGGCCGGGACGGATCGAGACCCATTCAACTTGAAAGGGTCCGGGAGGCACGGCCAGAAACACCATGGAAGCACTCCGTAGTGCTTCCGTGGTGTTCCAATCTGTGCTTACGTTCCGCACCGCATCTCCGGGTTTGCGGACCCATTCAAGTGAATCCGCATCCGTGATATGGGGTGCACACAGCCAGTGCCCCGTGTATTGCGGAACTCCCATATGCGTGCCGCAATACGGCTGCACAGCATGAGGCCTAATACTGAAACATTGATATGCATGATTATGTCCATATTTCGAATTAATTTTTAACTATGGTGATTGATTAGGTGACGGATAACTTTTATGTCTGCTGGCAACTTTTTATACTAAAATGCTTTATTGATGTAAATATACAGTGCACATTCAGTACAGTTCAGTAACGTTTCTGCTCTTTTTCAAATACATGCTAATGCTGTGCTGGTATTTAGATTTTTATATACTATGTGTAACATTAAAGTTACATTTTGTGACATTTACTGTATTTTCTCCAACTTTATACGATATCGTGGTAAGCATAATTTTTCATATTCTCCTGTATAAAATATTTTCTTTTATTTGCTTCTCTTCTCTTATTACAGGCGTATTCCAGTTTTGAAAGGCCCCTTTTTAATGCCCATGGGGTTGTCATGACATTCATCTGTTAACAGGATTATTGATATATGTCTGATCACTAACAACCCACTGCTCGGACCACCGTCAATCACTAGAACAAGCATCATGAGCCCTTTTGTTTGTCCTCATTGCATGGCCAAAGTGAGGTGTGTTATCGGAGCTGTGTTCATGCTTGAAACCCTGACACTTATTCATTGTCTGTGAAGCTGGTGGACACGGGTGACACCCTGTAATCTAATCACCCCTAAGGCCAATCATGGCTTTTGTCACACATTTAACTCCGATATTTACTTGCATATCGATTACAGATCCCTTGTTATGTACACCTTAAGCACAAAACCATCCTAAAAATGAGACATTTTTTTTTTTTTTTTCCAATTTCACCCTACAAAGAATTTTGTTCCCATATTACAATAAAAGTTTTATGGTAAATTCAATGGTGCCATTTAAAAAAAATAAAATTTTTCGTGCAAAAATAAGCCTTCATGTGGCGATGTGAACAGAAATTTAAAAAAAGTTATGGCTATTGGAAGATGGGGAGGAAAAAGCAAAAATGACAATTTTCTGCGTCCTTAAGGGAATAATATTAAAAAAAAGATGAAACCCATCCCCATCTCTAGCTATACTCATGAAAAAGATGGGTAAAATTACAAGGTTTTAGCTTTGTGGGCATGAAACGAGTACTCCGTCCAGTGAGAGCCAGTGGAGGCTGGGACAAGCTAATCTTACATTGGATGTTACCACCACAATGACCATCAATGACTGTGAGTGTACAACACAAACAGATTTGCTGCTACTAAAGTTGAGCTGTTGGAAGACTGTTTGGGAAATGTTTTAGAGTTTACCTTTAGGAGTTTATTCTTAGAAAATCACCAATGGGCTTACTGGAGAAATATAACTATTAGCTATATAATACGTATATCCTGTATACTGCGTCCACTAAGCCCTGCAGCTTGGGAAACCGCAACCACCGAGGCTGTGTGATGAACGGCATGTACTATTTTACCTCATTTTTACCATGGCTGGCAGGCTAAGGCTACTTTCACACTAGCGTTTTAGCTTTCAGTTTGTGAGATCCGTCATGGGTGCTCACAAGTGGTCCAAAACGGATCAGTTTTGCCCTAATTCATTCTGAATGGAAAAGGATCCGCTCAAAATGCATCAGTTTGCCTCCGTTCAGTCACCATTCTGCTCTGGAGGCAGAAGCGTTTAGCTGTCCGTCCTGGGATGTGGAGCGAGACAGATCCGTCCTGACAAACAATGTAATGGGGACGGATCCGTTTTCTCTGACACAATAGGCTTTCAATGGAGTTCATGACGGATCCGTCTTGGCTATATATGACATAATACAACCGGATCCGTTCATGACGGATGCATGCGGTTGTATTATTGTAACGGAAGCGTTTTTGCAGATCCATGACGTATCCACAAAAAACGCTAGTGTGAAGTAGCCTACGACTGTTTTAGATTCATTACATCGGTGCTGGGTTTTGGACTATAGGTGTTACATCGGTGGCACATGTCAGTCACTGCCCACTACTTCTGTAAGGAACATTTTTCATTGAATTACTCCTACTCCCATTTTTGCCTTCACCACCACTCCTCTCTTCTTGATTTGTCTGCAGTTGCTATATATAGCTTAAGACCTTGTAAGACAGATCAATTTCAGACCAGTTATCGGGAATACAAACGCTTGTTCCCGATAATTGGCCCATATAATCGAAATGTGCAAATGCTTGTTCATTGACAGATGATCATCTTTCATCAGGATTAAAGATTCTCGATTATCATCTATAGAAGTGAATGAGTGAGGAAAGACTATGGTTGTTCCTCCCTCATTCAGTTTGCATTGGCATGTGTAATCAGACTAGTGAAAATGAGTGCTGATGGATGAGATTCAATGATATCGGCTCTCGCATTGCCCGAAGATCATGTAATACAACCTTAGGTGGGCTGATACTCTGCTGCCTGCTCTGACCTTAGCCTGTCTACCCTGGCCTCAGATTAGTTACACAGAATTGCATGAACTCTACCTGCCCTGATCTCTGCCACTTTACCGACTGGGAGTATTGCCTGACTCCCGTGATTCAAACCCCAAACACAGGAGTGGGTGAAATCGCTACACCAATAAAATGATCTGGTATTGTGACCTTTCTGTCATGAAATACTCATCGCTTAACGGAGGCTGAATGCTCCCTTCATCAGGTCCAGTCATATTGAAAAACATCCCCGTAACACGTAATCTGAATAAAGACAATCTTTAGAGCTAACTCCCTGCTTATGAGTATTTTCTATCAGGGAGGTCACAATACTGGATTATCCTATTGCTGTACCAATTCTTAAGGCCTGACATCTTTTACATCCTGTTCTTGTTTCACCTGTCCCACGAAATCTGCAATGGATGCCTCCTGCCTAGACCAGCTACATCAATATTTTTAATAAGGAGGAGGACGTTACCTCTACATCGGCCATATGACTGTTTGTACTTGTTGCCAGAGACAACTTCCACTAAAGGCTGAGTCTTCCCATTGTCATTGACTAAGACTCAGGCCATGTCTGAGTATATCAAGGAGCTCAGATCTTCTTTGTGAAAAGTAAAGGATGGCTCTTTTGGGCCCTATTTTAACTACCGTGGCCAAAACAAAATAACCATCAAAAGTAAATATCCCCTACTTTTGATTTACAAATCATTTGATAGAATCCATGGTTCCAAGATTTTTACTAAACTGGATGTCAGAGGAACGTACAATTTGGTCCAGGTCTGTGAAGGAAATGAGTGGAAAACCACGGCTAACACCCAGAACAGACACTATGAATACCTTGTGATGCCCCCTGGGCTCTGTAATGCCCCAGTGGATTTTGAGGAACTGATTAATGACATCTTTACGTTTCTGTCAGTCTACCTATATGACATTCTGGTCTTCTCTCCCAATCTTGCCATGCATTGCAGGCATGTACGCACTGGCCTCCAAGAGAACTCATGAAAAATGATCACTTGTGGCTTCTTTTCTAAGGTCTTCTCCTTTGCTGAACAAAACTACACCCGGGATTATGAGCAGCTGGCTACTAAGTTGACCATAGAGGAGTAGCGTCATCTGTTGGAGGAAGCCAATCACCCAATTGTAAATTTTACTGCCAATAACTTTCAATCTGCCCAGCGACTCAACATATTGTGGATCCAGCATGTATTCTTCCAGTAGCTCCAGTCCAACTGTAGGACATTGAATTAGGCAAGACCTTTGCCCCTTCAGCTGAGAGAAGACAGTTGCTGGTCTGGTGTCATCGCTCTAAAGTGGTGGGTTATCCTGACCTTTGTAAAATCTCTGCAGGGTTGCTCCTTTGTCTACTGGTGCCAAAGTTCCATGGCAAAATATTCCCATGGACTTCATTACGGACTCACCTTCTTCCACTAGCTGTACAGTCATCTGGGTAATAGCTGATCATATTTATATGATGGCTCACTATGTGCCTTTGCCTGCACGCCAGCTAGCCAAGTTGTTTATTCAGCACATCCTCTGTCTCTGTGGGTTCCCTTTACATATTGAGTCTGACCCAGGGAGTGCAATTTATGTCCAGATTTTTAAAGCTGTGTGCAGCCTTCTGCATGGCAAATTGAACTTCACATCTGCATACCATCCACCAACCAGTGGTCAAGTAGAATGCATTAACTGGCTCTTGACCTACTGCTTGCACCACTGATTGGGGTGAATTGCTTAAGGAAGCAAAATTTTCTTATTAAGAAAATAACCGTAATAACCATTCTAGTGAGGCTACCGGCAGCTCTCTTTTCCTCATTGTGTACTACGGGTGTCTCTTCCTGTCACTGTTACATTTTGTATAAGACTAGGGTCACTCTTCTGCAGGACTCAGTCTGAATGAACAGATTTGCTGAACACAGACGTAGGCCTCCACCTCAGCTCTTACCTTGAGACAAAGTTTGGCTGTCCTCCAAGAACTTCAGACTTGAGGTACCTTCCAACAAGTTAGCACCTTGTTTCCTTGGTCCCTTTGAGGTAATCAAACAATTATACCCAGTCTGCCACAAAATGCGTCTCTCTGCGGGTAACGAATTCTTTCCATGTCTGTCTGCTCAAGCCAATGATTTTCAATAGTTTTTTTTTTTCCAGGAGATCTATCCCTCCTGCTACCATGGTCAGCGCAGATTAAATGTATGTGATGAAAAACATTTTGGCCATGAAGAGAATTAGAGGTAAAGATTACTTTCTGATTGACTGGTCCCAGAGAGAGGTTGTGGGAATCTGCTGAAAATATTAATGCTCCTATTCTGTTGAAGAAGTTCTTATAGTTATAGTCTTCCAGATCAAAGATGAGAGGGCGTAAGAGGGGTACTGTTAAATGGGCTGCCCCGCTACTCCTATTAGGAACATTATTCATTGAACTACTACTCCTTAAATTTTTTTTTTGTCATCACCTCCACCTCCTTGCTCTGTGTGCATGTAAAAGGCTGCTTCTATTTGTTAATCTTCACTTCATCCAGTTGATTATATCCCCCTGAATTATTCATGCAAAATAATTCAGGGGAATATAATCTGCAAAATATAAAATAAACAACTATGTACATCAATCATTAATTATCACTAAAAGTAGTGGCAGGTATTAAGATATTTAGTGACATAAAATAAATAATCCAGGGGTCATGATCTTCACTTGATCCAGCCTGTCAATTGTACTGACCCTTGGCCCTGACCTTAAATTAGTTTCATGGAATTGCACAAACTATGCCTGTCCTGACCTCTGCCAGTTTACTGACTACATACTGGTTGACCCGTTGTGCTTTGCACCAATGTGTCTGACCTCTGGCTCAGCTTACAAGTACATCGGGACTATTCCAAGAGGTTGCAGTCTGGTGGGTCCCGTGCAGTAAAGGCCAGAGCCCTGTATAGGGGTTAAAGGATGAAAGCCAGGAGATTGAGCTAGTCCTAAGGACATTAACCAAAGTCAAACCGGTTAGTTGGTACAGTAGGTCCACAGAGGAAGGAAGTACAGTTGCAGATTTCATCCATCAGATCAGCAGGTTTGCATCCCAGTACTCCCTTAAGCACGCTGGCATCTACCTCTGTTTACAAGGTGTTGACATCAGTATTGGAAACAATATCCTGAAATGAGAAGCTAGAAAAATTGGGACTGTTCATTTTGAAAAAAGGACACCTTTGGAGGAAATGAACATATGTACATGCAAACAACTTGCCTATGATTTAATTAATGAGATGAGAACTATAAAGTCTGACAGTAGAGGTCAGTAGTTTCACATCTTATATGTATAAAAAAAGATTTGACACTAGAATTAATATAGAAAACCTGTGACATTGAAAATGTGTGTCCTCCCTGCAGCCTTAAGGATTGCCCACTGTAAATGTACAAAATAATGCCCCTCATTAGTGGGAATTGGTCACTTATCCATGTAAAGTTATTATTTCTATGATATTTATGGATAGTCATTTTTAAATGTTTTTCTCTGGCAAGTCCCACAGTACAAGTGCAGTAAACTATAGGATTTAAGCTATGTGTAACATACATGCTTGATTTAATTTTACTTTTCCAAATGTGCTGGAAACCACACAATAAGCCGCTTACTAATTATATAGTTATTGTATGTTCTCAGCATATGTCCCCTTGCTGAGCAGCACTACTCCCTAGTTTAATTTCATTTACTTGCCGGTTTGCCCTGTGCTCCACTAAGGGTACTTTCACACTAGCGTTAGTGTGATCCGGCAGGCAGTTCCGTCGTCGGAGCTGCCTGCCGGAACCGCCGATCAATGTGACAACTGACAGCATTTGTAGGCGGATCCGTCTACAAATGCATTGCAAGAACGAATCCGTCTCTCCACTTGTCATGCAGATGGATGGATCGTATTGTAGTCTTTTTCACAGTTTTCCCAGTCTGTGCATGCGCAGACCGTACGGACGGATCCGTCCTTAAGTTGTTTTGCAATGCCGGTTCCGGCACTAATGCAAGTCAATGGGAATTATTGCAGGATCCGGCGACGGATTAGGCATTTTGGACGGACATAATACTGCAGCATGCTGCGGTATTATGTCCGCCCAAAACGCCTGACAGTGACTGAACAGAAGGCATACTGATGCTTCTGAGCAGTCTTAAATTTTGATATTTTTCTATGCCTTAAACAGGTGCAGAAAATGTTGAATGAGACAGGCTTCATGGCCTGTCCCCTTCCCCACCATGCCCACAATTTTAGACCTGGCGAAGTCACTACTAACTGTTGCGCTGCTATCTGCGCAAAAATATTTCAGCATAGTAAATAACCCCCTTAGTTCTTATCAATCTATGGTTAGTCTATTTTCTGGATGAACAGCTCAGAGTTCTTAAGTGGAGAAGTGCATTGAGCAAGTGACACACTTACATCTTAACTAGAGGTACATGACAGTGGAGTTGCAGATTGTACTAACCTACATCTTATGTGGGAAACTGATAGTATATGAGTCTACAGAAGGGGTTTACTAGTCCAAATAGAGAGCCATGTACTGTACTTAACGATACAGTAGGGGATCCATATTTGTTGCAGTATACCCCATATAGGGATCCATCCCTTCTACCTTTGGTAGAAACATCTAGTGTATTTGTGTAACCTATCCTGTTCGTTCTTCATTTCTCTGGTGGGAAAACATGCTTGACTGAGTGGAAGTGGTAGTGGAGTCAGATTCAGGTACCCCTGTTTTCCACTGCATGTCTGATGTGGTACTCTGTAGGGCAAAAATATTGTTTTACTGATGCATTCACTAATAAAGAAGTTGTTAGTATATGTCTTTCGTACAGTCATGCAATTAGATATACTGTATACTAAATATACATATTAGAAATGAGCAAATCGATTTTAAATAATTCCTTATGAATTTCACTAAAACTTCTCTGCCAAATCTGAAGTTTTTGTGATTTGCTTTGGGCGAATTGTGCAAAAAAAGACGCCTAGCACCACTTTACTGTTAATATTGATGGGAAACACCATGAGTGACGAAGAAAGAATCACATGACGGTAGAAGGAAGTAGGAGGAAAGGCTTGCCCTGATTGGCTCAAAGGCTGAAATGCAGCATCATCAGCCAAACAGGGGCAGTAGGCAGGCAGATCCTATGTTAAGACAGAATAATCGTCATTATGTCTTCAGCTTGTTTAGTGGACCCATTACTGCATCAGACTGTTGAAAACAACAATTTAATTTTTGAAACAGTGATATTAAACGTTTATGAGGTCATTTATCAAACTGATATAAAGTAGAGCTGGCTTAGTTGCCCATAGCAACCAATCGGATTCTATCTTTAATTTTTGACAGCTCCTTTGGAAAATGAAAGTTGGAATCTGATTGGTTGCTAAGGACAACTAAGCCTGTTCCACTTTAGACCAGTTTGATAAATGACCCCTATTAGTTCAAATGCATTTCACCGCAGCAGTAGCAGAAGCTGCATTCCAGACAGTAGTAGTAGTAGTATTAGCAAAAGGCGCGTCTTTATTATTCAGGACAAAGAGGATGAAGTTGTGGACTGGAAGCTCACTCCTCCTCTCAGTCACAGTAGGTTGATGTGGAGGTCACCGCTGAGTCTGATACCGTGCCGCGGAGCCAGGGGTCACAGCATTCCTTCTGATCCTCATCCTTGCAACCCCAGAGAAGCCTTTCAGTTGAATCCTCTCTCTCTTTACTGCCCCTCCTACTGGGGCACCTTCTTTTTTTCCTAAGAAAAGGCAACAAAACTCCACCACGCACTATGGAAAATACTTAAGACAGTCTGTGGATGAGTTCTGTGAGAACAGTCAGCATTTAGACCGCAATGAGGAGAAGGTTTAGGAGAGGTGGCGGACCCTATGCATAGCTGTGTTGGAGGTGGTAGTAGTGGCAAGTGTAGCCACGGTGGTGGCAGTAGCGGCAGTGGTAGCGATAGTGGCACTTGGCAAATACAGAGTAGGGAATCTGGAAGGAGTTCTAAGGAGCCCACCATGACATTTCACAGTCTGATTAAAGTGCCAAGGAGGGTGAGGACTATGATGGTGATTGTGTGTTAGAGAGGACCCGGGACCTGGATATGGGTGCTGAGGAGTAGGTAACATCAAAGGAGGAGGGGGGTGGCAATGGTAACAATAGAGCACAGGCAACATACTGCCAGAACCTCCCAAACAATTGCCAGGTCCAGATCTGCTTCTATTATGGTCAGCTCGGGAACAGGTGATGTCACTGATGCTGTGGGCATAGGCTCAAAATGTGTCAAACATAAGCCAAGCTTGGCTGCAGCTAGCTCTGTGCGATTATCTCCAGTCAGGTAGTTTTTCTCACAGTGCCAGGAGACAAAAGCATTGTTGTGGGCAAGATCTGGAGAATTAAAATAAGCCGTGTGAATTAAAAACACAAAAATAGACACCATAGCTCTACTGAACCACATGAGTCCGCATCACCAGTTACTGTGAGAAAAGTACAAGCTACTGTAGTACAAAATGAATGTCCTCCTTCCACTCCTTAAAATTATTGCTGTGCAGAAAGGTGCACGCCACTGTGGACACTAGGAACAGCTGTCAGGGGCAGGTACAGTACATGTCTTTCAAGGCCCACTGGGTTGCTCCCACTCCCCTTTCCTCCTTGCCGTTCCATTTTAGATCTGACAGAACAGTCTGCCATTGCACCACTTTATCTGCAATGTTCCCACTCACTGAAATTCCACCTTGCCGATGCTAGAGCATATGTACAAGCAGTGTAAAGCAGTAAATAATGTTGTCATGCACCAGAGTTCAGGTAGTAGCAGCTCATCAGACATCTGTTACGTACCAAGGCACCAACAGAGGCCACCAAATTTGTCAGTAGGGACATCTGCGGTATCAATGATGTCATCCTCCTGATATTCATTAGGGCAGATGCTCACGCTGATGCAACAAGGGACAGTGGAAGAAGAAAAGCTTTAGCATTTTGCTTGCTGCCCTGTGGCTGTTGGAGACCAACACAGACCCAGCGGCAGGCCCAGCTGTCAGCCGTGTATTTACCATTGAGCAGTCTGATGATTACTGGATAGCTATGCTTTTAGACTCTTGCTATCAAAACAAAATGGCAGAATGTTTTCCTCTTGCTGAAAGGGAGACCAAATTACTTTATTACCAGGAAACTCTTTGTATGCCGCTTGCTACATCTTTCAGCAAGCCCCTCTCCGCCCCCTGTAGAGTCACACACCTCCCACCATCTCCACTACCACAAGCAGCAGAAGCTTTAGCAGCAGTGTCATCTGAGAGAGGGTTTTCACCATAGCAGGGGGCATCTTGACACCCAAAAGGACAAAATTGTCCTCCGCCAGTGTACAAAACTTTTGTCACAATGAATGAGGTATGGATCTGTGAAGATGTTCTCACTCCTGTAGCTGAGGCCGAGGAATAAATCTGCTGTTGCTGATCATGCCACTGCATGTTCTGTACCATATTCGTAGTTGCTCCCCCGAATTTTAGAACGTTTGCTCATCTCTAATGTATATCTATATACCCCTAATTTAATTTAATATGGAGTTTTTTTGTCTTAGATTTTATTAAAATCCAACAGAAATTACAGATTTTCGGTGCTAGAATCATTGATTTGTATGGATAATATCCCTAAAACAATCCACATGCAGCGCCATATGATGGTACACAGAGTGTCTACTGCTCCATTGTACTGGACCTGAGTCTGCCATGTGTGTAACAGAAGAAGCATCATATTTGCTGCTGCTCTCCTCACACTTCCTGGTCTTGGCATAAGAGACCCGAGATATACTTTCTGAGATCTACTAATGTCTATACTAAAGTTGGCAGTGAGACTATGGACGAGTTCGAGAGGAGCCTGGATGCATTTCTAGCATGTAACAATATTATAATTTCCTGATTAGTGGAGAAGGTTCATTGATCCAAGGAGTTATTTTGATTACCCACATTTATCATCAGGAAGGATTCTTTTCCCTAAGATGAGGAAAATTATCTTCTCATGAGGGTTTTTTCTCTGTAATGTGCTGAAATAGATTAATGTATGTCTTTAAGTTTTAGAAACAGCTACTATAGTATCTTACATGATGGATGTGTAGGCACTTCATTGAAGCATTTTAATGCCAGTAAAAGTTTATTCTTAAATTCGAATGTATATTTCCTAGAGAAAAGTCTGACGTGCCTAAAAAGGGCAATTGTTGCTTACCTCGCAGTTATAATGCAATCATAGAGAAAAAACAACTAACCATGCATGTCGTTAATGCAATAAACAGTTTCTGTACATGTTCCCAGTTACCATCTTACGATGTGTATCGTATACAATAATATTTCCCAGATTCTTCAGGTTTCACTCCAGTGAGTTTGAAATAAACTTCTCCTTTATTTGTGTCTCTTGTTAGAGTTAGACGTCCCTGAAGAGACTGGGCATAATTAATGTTGCCATTATACCAAATTGCCCCAAGCCATGTTAGACCTTTCCCTGTGGTTGAGCGGATCCAGGGTACAGCATATATTTTAGTGTGGTCTGTAAGGGAGGCCCCGGTCACTTTACAGGTCAGTTCCAGGGTCTCTGCTAGTTTCACAGTCCGAGGACCAGTTTCCAGTAATGAGATCTGTGCAGCGACATCTGTAAATAAATAGGAAATATATTTAATGTCTGTTGCCATTGAAAATGCCTTCTGCCACATGATTAAGATTACATTGATTACAAGATTACATTAATAAAATTAAGATTACATTGTAGTATGTGTACAACACCAAGTAACCACAGGAAATTCTTCATGTCTGGGTGTACTGATCCCACTCAATGGTGATTCTTTTCATTATGATTGATCTATATAACTAAGAAAGTATTTAAATATATTTACATATCTTAAGTGTTAAAAAGGTCACCATCCCTCAAATTTGCTGATGAACATTTAGGCCCTTATTTATCATGGCTTACTCCAGAATTATGGCTTAAGAAGGTCACAAAATGGGGCTTTTGCAACTTTTTGGACTTTAGTGACTTTTGCATTTTTACACGACTTACTTGACTTTGGAAATGCTATTGGAAGTGGGTGGTGTTAGCTATGTTAAAGAGCTTCACTCCAGATTTATGACTGAGATGTTTTTAAACAGTTGCAAAAAAAGTTGCCAACTCTCTCCAGCAGGAGGGTGTAGTAAGAAAACTGGAGAAGCTTTTCTAGACAAAAGTGTAAGGTTTAAAGATCAGGCAAAATTTTCTATCAACATGTGGCATTAAGTGCACTGACTCAAGCAAAACTGACTTTAAATATTCCCCTTACGATAAATTCTCCCCTTAGAGTACAGCCACACATTCTGGTTTTGGCTTCCAAAACTGCATGAGTGAATTCAATAAAACATCTCTCCTTTTATGAGCCACTCCTGATTTTGGCTTCCAAAACCTGATTGTGTGAGATTTCTTAGACCCTACAGGCGCCTTCTTGAATTGGCTGCCAAAAAAGATAAATTAAAGCTTCCCTATTTAAATACTTTTCAATATGAATATCTATGTTCAGCTATCAGAGGGAGGGTCTCTCAGAAGTCCCCATCAACACCCCTTACTTGGTTCAAGAATCTTATGGCTATGTCCAACCATCCCAAAAGGATTCTATTGCTTTTATATACTTCATCAAGGAATGGGAAAGTGATGTGGGTTTAAAGGGACACTGACAGGCCGTTACAGCATATAAAGTGTTCTATATGCTACTATTGGTCTTAATATGCTGAGTCCAATTATACTATTATCACTCCTGGCTACCTTTCCTATACTTATAAAAAATGTTTTTATTAATTTGCAAATTACCTGTCTTTGTGCCCAAGGGGCTGTCCCTCATTCAGCTCTGTGCCCAGCCGCGCCCCAACTGCCATCTCCTAGTGCCGCCCAGCTCATTAGTATTCACTGCACTGGGCGGCTTTTCTTTCTCCCGACGCGGCGAAAACCCGCGCATGCCCAGTAGTATCTTGCTAGCATCAGCCTCATCTGTTCGCTTCGCACTTGCGCCGGTCAAGGTCCTCGGCACCATCGTGCCCCAGTACATGGGATTTGGTGTGTTTACATACCAAAGTGTCAGTGTTCTGGCTTGTTTATATGTGATATGGCGGTGGTACATAGACCTGACCAAATGTCTGCTGGCTATGTTACCTGGGATATGGCGGTGGTACATAGACCTGACCAAATGTCTACTGGCTATGTTACCTGGGATATGGCGGTCGTACATAGAACTAGGGTTGGGCAATATACCGGTGTCTGCGATATACCGCGGTATTAAGAAACTGCGATATGGCGATATCACAGTTTTCTAATAACTGCGGTATTTAATGACGTCATAGGAGCGGTCGCACGTGTGCCGACCGCTCCTAAAACGTCCATGTACTGCGCCTGCACAAAGTAAGTGTTGGTCCCCGCAGCAGCTGCCTCCTGCTTTCTCCTATTTGGCCATGACTCCGCCCCCCGAACTGACACAAAGCCCGGGACCTGCAGGCACAGAGCGGCCCCTTACGTACTGCAGCCGCATCCTGGAGTCCATAGAAAGGCCTGAAAAAGCTGGGGGCACTGGAGTTCTCCGCAGCAGCCGCTGCCTCCTGGCTCCTAGCCCCGCCCGCCACCAAAGGCAGGAAGTGCCGGGACAGCAGCAAGTAAGGGAGGCCATGCAGGTCTCTCTCAGGGAGTTCTCCAGATCCTGGCCTGCCACTGTCCAAGGAGGGAGAAGCAGGTAAAAGATAGTGGCCCTCTCCTCCTAGGCCCCAGCTGTAGCCCCTGCACAGGGCTTCTCTACACACTAGAAGGTGATGGGGAATATACCGGTCAGGAGCCCCAGCAGTAGAAGCCCCCCACTATAATGTCTCCCTGTGGCCCCTATACTGGAGCAATAAGGAGACATTACTGTATGGGGCGACAAGGAGACATTATACTGATTTGGGAAAGGGGTTATAATGTCACCTTGTGGCCCTCATACAGCATAACGTCTTCATGCATCTGCCCCCATACATTATAATGTCTCCTTGTGGCTGCCCCCATACAGTATAACGTCTCCTTGTGGCTGCCCCATACAGTATAACGTCTCCTTGTGGCTGCCCCATACAGTATAACGTCTCCTTGTGGCTGCCCCATACAGTATAACGTCTCCTTGTGGCTGCCCCCATACAGTATAACGTCTCCTTGTGGCTGTTCCTATACAGTATAACGTCTCCTTGTGGCTGCCCCATACAGTATAACGTCTCCTTGTGGCTGCCCCCATACAGTATAACGTCTCCTTGTGGACGCGCCCCATACAGTATAATGTCTCCAAGTGTTTTTTTCTTCTAAATGAGCATTTATCGTGATATATATCGTTATCGCGTTAAATTTCTTAATATCGTTATCGTAGCAATATTTTTGATATCGCCCAACCCTACATAGACCTGACCAAAATGTGTTCTGGCGATGTTACCTTGCATATTGCGGTGGTATATAGACCTGACTAAATGTCTACTGGCTATCTTACATGGGACATGGCGGTGGTACTTAGACCTAACCAAATGTGTTCTTGCGATATTACCTTGGATATGGCGGTGGTACATAGACCTGACAAAATGTGTTCTTTCGATGTTACCTTGGACATGGCGGTGGTACATAGACCTGACCAAATGTGTTTTGGCTATGTTTCCTTGGATATGGCGGTCGTAGATAGACCTGACCAAATGTGTTCTTGCGATGTTACCTTGGACATGGCGGTGGTACATAGACCTGACCAAATGTGTTTGGGCTATGTTACCTTGGATATGGCGGTGGTATACAGACCTGACCAAATGTCTACTGGCTATCTTACATGGGCTATGGCAGAGGTACGTAGACTTGACCTAATGTCTACTGTCTTTTATATTCTCTAATCTTCTAGGTGTCAACAAAACAAAATTTATATATTTTCCGACATTGAAGTTCACATACGCCAACTGCATTGAGGTAATTCAGCTTTTACATTATACACCATTATGGATTTCAACAATATATGTTTTGTCAGATTTTTTTCCTTGGGGAAAAATATCTAGCTACATTTTTTTTTTTAAATGTTTCATTACATATAATAATTTTATAATTTATAAATATTTTATAGGACCAAAATGCCGTTGTGCATTATAAACAAATGTCTCAGCAAATCCGGGAAAAGGGGTCAAGCCGAGAATCAATCCTTTGAAGACCTTCCTGGTTTGGCACAGAAAATATTTGAATGAACCCACCAAGACAAATATAGGATTTCCTTTAAACACTTTACCATTGATTCTTATATAATCAATGCAGATGGCCGTAAACTTAGGCCTAACGCCATTCCAACTATATTTCCACCTCTAGAAGAGAATTTCAGTGTATCTGAAGTCATTACAGAACAAAATATTATAACACAATGTGTGGATATTGGTACCCAAACGAATTTATCACTACTAAATGTGGATATTACCTATAACGATGGAGCCATAATCATTACTGATCGTGGTGAACAATTTAAAACTCCTGCAAAGTCAGCCGCTAAACCTCTACAGTCAACACCAATGGAAAAGTGGTTAACTACAAGTGCTGATACTTTTAACTATTTTAATTCGCCATTGAAGAAAACCATGTGTGATTATTGGAGTTACTTCTCAACATAAAGAAATTAATATAGAAGGATTGAACCTATTTCTCCCATAAGTTGCGATCAATTCGAAGAAGAAAAAGATTCAGAAGATGTATCGAATAATATTTCCAACGGTAAATCCTATAAAGCCGACGGAACCTACGCCCCTGAAATGCCTACTATGGATACTGCAGACCTCAATGCTTGTGCAAGCCTTTTTCCAGAACTCAAAAAAACTACCACTTTTTTACTTTTTGAACCAAAAGACGCACGCACAATAGTAAATGATCGAAAATTTCTAGTTTTTAAGTCGTGTTTAGATAATCTAGTACACAAAGTAAAGTGTAAATACAGTGAAGACTGCAATTACATGATTCAACCATTCAAGAAGAGAGTTGAACTGTAAAAATACAGGAAAATGTTTTAAAGGACATTATTTTACAATATTTTAGGACTTGAGAGCATTAGCGAAAAAGCTATTACCGATATCAAAGTCTATTTCTTTTTCCTGCTATAGATAAGGCTTTGCAAGCAGATAAAGACGAAATGAAAGCTTCAATGCAAAACAAACCATTGTGTTTTGCCGATGATGGCCAGTGCGATAGCCCTGGTCATAGCGCCAAGTATTGTGTTTATACAATGATGAATACGCTGAATGACAAAATCTTAGACTTTGAAGTAATTCAAAGAACACAATGTTCATCGTCGTATGCCGTGGAAAAAGTAGGTTTTGAAACGGTTATGGACAGAATTATCCAACAAGGATCAAAAATTTAAATATTTGCGTCTGATCGTCATGTTGGTGTATGAAAGAAAATGCGTACTGACTACTTCGATGATAAACCATCAATTTGATGTTTGGCACTATACGAAATCCATAAAGAAGAAGCTTAAAAACGCCAGCAAACTAAGGTTCTGCAAGGAGATAACGCCATGGGTTAATAAAATTGCACTCCACTTTTGTTGGTGTGTGAAGACTTGCAACAATAATCCCAAGTTATTAAAAGAAAAATGGCTATCTCTGCTACATCACATCGCGCGTGAACATCAATGGGATGGCAGACTTTACAGTGTGTGTATGCATAGTCCAATCAAAGAACAAAATGACAATGAAATATTCTGGCTCTCTAAGGAAAAACCGTCATATAAAAATATAATGAAGATTGTCTCAAATGACGTTCTACTAAAGGACTTTCCACATTTAAGACCCAATTGCCACACAGTGCTTTTGGAGAATTTCCATAGTCTGGCTCTGAAATTCCGTTCTAAACGCATACATTTCGGAATCGATGCAATGGAGGTCAGAACAAAACTCGCTGCTCTTTCTCATAACCACAATGTGGGAAGGCAGCAAGCAGTAGTTCAGGTGTCAAGAACAAATACTGAAACAGCTGGAACTCGTCGTACTTGAGTCGTTCTACCAAAAGGAAACTCTTGTTGGATCATCAGAAACATATATGAAAAGGTTTCTGTAAAATTTTTAGAAGACATCTGTGTGGATGTGCTCAAAATCTGCAATGGATCCTTGCTTTATGAATGAAAGTCAAGAGCACCAACCCTCCCTCACAATATCGCAAATATCAAAAGACCAAGCAAGGACGAAGTAAAGAGACAACAAATCAGCAGATTCCGAGCCACTGCAACCAATGTTGTAAATTTCAAAAAAAAGTTAACATCCTTACTATTATTTTTATACTAGAATATATGACATAACATTTTTATAAAAATATTTAGCTTTTTTCGGATAATGAATAATAAAATATTATTGATTTGGCCTAGTTTCATTTTGTAAAGTATCAATATTTTTTATTTTTATGTATTTACATAGCAGTATGTTACATTGATAGTTAGTTAATACTGTTTATTATCTTTTACAGAACCTAAGATTTATTTTTAATTCAAAAAGATCTACAATAAGATTGTTGCGCTTTAGTTTTTGTTAAATTTAATAGATGATCAAGTTCATTCTGCGTCGTTAATTTTCCATTCCATTATTTCACTTGGAAAAAATACACAATGGCTTTCATATATAGTATTATGGAAAAAAATTGCGTACATTGATATATTTTAAAGTGTACGATAAATTTTGATATCATACCAGATGTTTATTTGCATTGTCTTTTTCTTTGAGTATGCAAAGTTTTATATGTTGATTGAAAAATATAATAAAAATTAAAATAAAAAGAGATTCAAATTATTTTTTTCGCATAATTTTTATTTTTTAATAAATAACCATGTAACAAACTTTAAATAAAATTATTTAAATAAATATTCTCAATAAAGAATAAAATATCTGAAACAATATCTGAAATAATAATTAAGTCAAAGTACAAAATATTAATTTTTTTTCTTTAAACGTTCCAGATGAAGCTTTGATTGGAGGGTTATGGCATGGTCAACTAACAACAAATATTACAAAACTTATTTTTCAAATGGCATTGGTAAACATCGTATTATCAACATGTTGCTGAATTACTGAATTTGAATTTCACTAAACAGATAACAAGATACATAATGCTTTAGCGGTAATTTTTTTTTATTCAAAAGCCATGAACTCGGCAGGGCTATCGGGATGTTGTTTGTAACCCATGTATTCCTGGTCAGGGTCTGGGAAACAATTGCGTATGGTGGAAACAATGCTGGATGGGATTGGACTCCGGTTGCCGATCCCTAGATATCCATGGATCCATGCAGTGAAAGACCTATAGACGGCCTTTCTTTTTAGTCTAGCGAAAGAAGAAAAAGAGAACTTTGAGTGTAATTACCCAAAAATTTTTGTATGGTTCATTCAGAATAAGCAATATCTACAAAGTAAATGATCATTCTACGATAATTTTTGTTTGGTGGTCGGTTTTTCACTTTAGTTAAATTATTCACGATAGGATTTTCTTCACTATAACTTCAAACTGAAACAAAGATCGCTAATAAATAAAATAATGAATACTTTAATATTTTTTGTCGGAGGGAGGACACAGTAAATATTGTATTACGGACCATTGGACAAGTTCAATCACCACCAGCTCAAAAGGATATAAACAGGTAAGATGCTTGTGCACTTTATATCCATATAACATTTTTATTTTGTGTGGAAATTAAGAAAACAATACTGTAATGCACATAATGGCATTTAAGTGACCATTCTGTAGATCCGGGGGGTGGAATGCTATTGGACTGTTTCGAAACAGTCTAAAGTGGACTAATACTTATTAGACCATTAAATGCTTTTTATTAGCGATCTTTGTTTCAGTTTGAAGTTATAGTGAAGAAAATGCTATCGTGAATAATTTAACAAAAGTGAAAAACCGACCAAACAAAAATTATCGTACAATGATCATTTACTTTGCAGATATTGCTTATTCTGAATGAACCATAACATTTATTTTTGGGATTACACTCAAAGTTCTCTTTTTTTTGAATAATACAAGTAAAGTCACAAATGTAGGGTTCGATATTGGTAATTTTTTTTACAGCAAATAGATTCTATGTTGGTTGGCATTAGTGTACAATTGGAACAATGGCACCAATCCAAACTCCTATTCGCTGTTCAGTTTCCTTCTCATGAAATATTTGGTATTTTGAATTATGACTCAATAGTGGGTTTGTTGGAAAACATTCTAGTTCAGATGTATCCCGGCATATTTTTTATTGAGTTCGCAAGTAATATCTGCATCTTAAAAATTAATTTAATTTGCTTAACAAAGCAAATATGATTCAAATACATTGTCAAAATTTTTCAAACTTTAGATTACCTCCTTGTCATTTTCATTTTCCTGTGATTCGACTGGTCCTGTTTCTATGACGGTTGAGATTAACGGTTGAGTATTATCAGAATTAAGGTCTGCACTCTCAAAAAGTTGCTTTACAAAAAATAAAAAAATGTATTTAAAGAGATTGCAATAAATCATATAATTCTATAATACTATTCAAGGAAAGTTAAAATTCATTGCTGTTATTTTAAAATATGGATCACTAACTGACACTTAGTGAAAAACCACTTTGTGGTTATGTATTTTAGTATAATATACTGTTATACAACATGTACGTACTTATAGTAAATTGTATTTAGGGAAATATGTTAAGAAAAGAGGTATAATACGGAGATGTAAAAATATCAATAACGTAAAATAAGCACATCCGTCGCTCATCCTTCTTTTTTTATAAATACTTACAAAGAGGTCAAAACTATCATCCTGGATATAGCAAGCCAAAATGTCATAATTTGTATTCACAATAACGGAAGAATAATCAGTGCGAATTCTTAATTCCAAGTCTTCATGTTGCAATGTTATTCCACCTTGAATCTTAATTAAAATTTTTAATTAGAAATTGATTAATAAAGGATTTTTCAATTTGTACATATTTTACCTGATACTGATACTTTATAGAACAACATTGAGACACTAATAGTTTTAAAATTAACCGTTTATCAAAATGAACACGCATTTATTTTTTTAAAATATTATGATAGTATTAGGAAAAAAATTGAAAAATAACCTCGCAACATTTTATAAAGTATAAACATAAATAACCTTATTCAAAAGAGTTATTTTTATTTATATTAAATTAAAGGGTTTCTGTCATCAGGTTTAACCCTATTTAGCTAGCTGACATTAGCAATGTGCTAATGTCAGCTAAACCTAAGTAGCCTATTCCTACTTTTATCAGTGCCCCTGTTACGCCCAAAATCTAACTTTTATAATATGCTAATGAGGCTCTAGGAGCGGGGGGGCGTTGCTCCTAGAGCCTCCGTTCTCCCACCTTGGTCTCCTCCCTCCAAGTCCTGATTGACAGGGCCAGGCAGCGCTTGCGTCTGTCTGCCAGCCCTGTGCTCTGTTGACGTCTCGCGCCATACTGAAAATTGCATTATGCCAGTAGTCAATACTTCAAGTGTATTGTTTTCAACATCAGAATATTAATTGAACTCGTGGATTCTAGCTCAACCGAAGATGATGGCTGGTTTTCCTCAAAGTCTGACATTATGACCAATATCCCTATTCAATTGCTCATAATATTTAACTTATTGAACACTACTAAATTTAGAATTTTTTAAAATTATTTGTCTATAAAGAATAACAACTCTCAATATTCAATTTATTAGGGTCCTTATAGATTAATTAAATTATATGTAACATCACCATATCCTATGTAATATCGCCAGAACACATTGGGGCACGTCTATGTAACACCGCCATATCCCATGTAAAATAGCCAGAAGACATTAAGTCAGGTCTATGTACCACTGCCATATGCAAGGTAACATCGCCAGAACACATTTTGGTCAGGTCTATGTACCACCGCCAAATCCCAGGTAACATCACCAGAACACATTTGGTCCAGTCTATGTACCACCGCCATATCCAAGGTAACATCACCAGAACACATTTTGGTAAGGTCTATTTACCACCGCCATATACCAGGTAACATCGCCAGAACACATTTGGTCAGGTCTATGTACCACCGCCATATCAAAGGTAACATCACCAGAACACATTTTGGTTGGGTCTATGTACCATCGCCAGAACACATTTTGGTTGGGTCTATGTACCATCGCCATATCACATATAAACAAGCCAGAACACATTGACACTTTGGTATGTAAACACACTGTATCCCATGTAATATTTCCCTAACACATTGATGCGTGTCAAAATAGTATAGCTACCCCTATATGATGTCTGTCTTTGGGCCACCAACGTACCCCCATCTTACATTGTCCAAAAAAAGAATACATTTTAATTTTTAGCCAAGATTATTTTGAAACTCTATTTGTCACTTATATATGTGACAATATTTATATAGTAATTTGTATTTATAGAGTTGAAAGTAATAGTGCTGGAGGTGTGACATATTATATAGATTTGACAAGACCAGTAAAAATTTTATTTTGGGGCATGAAGTTTTTTTTCATAATATTAACCAGTTATATAACTTGATTTTTCATACATAGTAAGGTGGCTGTATTTACTTATAAACAAAATGGTACAGTTACCAAAGATTAATTGGAGTGTGATTCTCTTAAAATGGCTCCTTGTTTTTATATGGCAGCTGTTCAACTCTTCCTCCGCCTCTCAGCGGTTCCTGGATGGACTATGTCCTTACAGTGAGGGCGGAGAGAAGAGTTGGGAGAGGGCAGGCGCAAACAAAGTCGCGCAGACGTACGTAGTGCCGCTTGGTAGAAGGTGCCGATAACAGAAGCAGGCGCATAAGGAGTAAATAAAGCCACTGCTGACTAGTCTATGTGGCGCAGGCGCACTCAAGAACTTGGGCATGAGGGGGCCGGGACCTTATCCGCGCAGGTGCGGAGTGAACAGATGAGGCTGATGCCAGCAAGATACTACTGGGCATGCGCGGGATTTCGCCGCGTCGGGAGAAAGAAAAGCAGCCCAGTGCAGTGAATACTAATGAGCTCTGTGGCACTAGGAGACGGCAGTTGGGGCGCGGCTGGGCACAGAGCTGAATGAGGGACAGCCCCTTGGGCACAAAGACAGGTAATTTGCATATTAATAAAACTTTTTTTTAATAGGCATAGGAAAGGCAGCCAGGGGTGATGGTAGTATAATTGGACTCAGCATATTAAGACCAATAGTAGCATATAGAACACTTTATATGCTGTAACGGCCTGTCAGTGTCCCTTCAAAAATTTTCCTCTAATGATATCTGAACGGTTCTATCGGCACCTAAACGAATGGAAAACGAGTCCAAAATCATTAAAAGATTGCATCTGACTCATTCCAGGCTTAAAAGGATGTACGGGACTACATCAGATGCCTGGGTGAAATGCCAGGATCATTTATACATATATAGTGGTCCTGTCCAAAAATTTCGAAATTCTGGAGCAACGTGGTCGCTCATATACACGATATTAGCAGCCTACGTCTACTAGTAAACCCTGAGATTGCATTGCTACCCCTTTTTCCAGATAGCTGTCCCAAGAAAGATTGTACATAATCAGAATTTTATTACCAGCCACCTGTTTACTCATTGCCACTGATGGAAAATCCATGGAGGCCCCCACTGTTTTTCTCTGGCAGGGCAAGGTAGACTACATAGCAAGACTTTCACACTGGGAACTCAGAACACATCACAAATACACCCAGATTTGGTCCCCATGGCTATCCAAGAGACCCCTCATGTTTACGCCCTAACCTCTCCTCCTTCTTCAAAAATGGTCTACATATTATGTTACACCATGTTTGCTTAATAATATAGATTTGTGGAGTTTAGACCTGTATGAGCTATCACATTGGTAAATTGTAATACATTTCCATCATCCAATTTAAATGCCACTTTTCTTATCCAAACCTACCTAATATATATTGGCCACTATATTTCTGTGATCTTGTTCCATATGTATTGAATGTGCCTTCACCTGGCATTTGACATTCCTTTGCACCTGGTAGCCTCCATCACATGGTCTGATATGGATGTGGCTTACAGTCTTGCTTTATTCCATTGCATTAGTTGTCCTGCTATGCGGTTGTGTGGAAGCTTGGCTGTGAGCAGTATTCCATCCATCTTCAGGACTGTGTTCACACCATAGTTAGCGTAGTGGTAGGACCCCATGCCATGCTGAGCGACCTTGACGTGGTGCATGAGGGGCTCCGATGTGTTCCCGACAGGAATATATTGGCAAAAGTCTCAGCTTTTAATATCTGCTTGTTTGACTAGCTAGTATAGTCAGTGGCATATCCGTTGGGTGCATTTTTTTTTCTGTGATTTATATATTTCATCCGCACAATGCTCTCATTTTGTGTAGGATGCCTTTGTGGTGCATGTGGTCCGCGCTGGCATCCTCCATTGTACGATTTTTTTTTTGTTGCTGAGGATGGTCGTTTGCTGCGGTCCACATGCGGTGGGACTGCTCCACCAATGAGAAACATGCTGCAGTGTTTGGGGTCTGAGCAGTTCCTCCATATTGGCCACTGTATTTCTGTGATCTTATTCCAAACCTACCTTCCCAACTCTGCACTCCATCCCTGCTCAGTCTTCCCTCTTGTTTTGACTTCACTTGTGTAGTTTGATTTAGTAGGATTTGCTTAGAACCTGAAATGTGATGGTGATCTTATACAGGTATACTTACTTAGGGTGTACCAGATTCGGTCTTTCAGTACATCTATGTTGTTCTCTAGGCTTCAAATTTGTGCGTTTTCATGTGCATCACATATATGCTGTATTACTTTAAATATCTCACTGTATGGGATCCTGTTCCCTAGGATATGTTAATGACTTTTATGTTAAAGTCATAAAAAAAATTTTTTAAAGAAAAAATTCGGACAAATGTCCCCAAGCATCTGACAACAAACTAACCACTGGTGGTATGCCACCACAGGACATACTTTGCAGTTGAGAAATGTTGGGTCTTGCTGCAAAACCACAGCAAAATCTGACTGCTGATTTGTTGCTGAGCTCACTCCGCACTTGTGCAGCGCACAGCATAAATTGGTATACTGCGAATTAAAAATCTGTAATGCAGGTCAATTTATACCATATTTTTTCAGCAGTGTGTGGAGGAGATTTGATAAAATCCCATCCACTTAGCAGGTGCTGTAATTCGTTGCAGATTTACCATATCCGTCCAATGTAGATATATCCCAACGATTTAAGAATGGCAACTTTACTGGTCAGAATTCTGTAGTTAGGCTACTTTCACATCTGCATTGTGCTGTCCAGTTTTAAGATGTGGCACAGGGTCTCAAAACCGTAGCACAACGCATAAGTTTTGTCCCCATTCATTGTCAATGGGGTCAAAACTGAACAAACCGGAACGGAGTGCACCAGAATGCATTCTGTTCTGTTTTGTTACAATTAGGTGGTCCTTTATTATATAGAAATACGTCTATGTTCGGCGTATTTCTGACACAGATTGTGGCGCAAAGGTCCTTAGCACCGCAATATGCATATTTTTCCCGCTCATGCCAGGTATAAAAAAGGTGTCGTGGGCAGGGAACGTGATACAGTTATGGCCAGTTATTTGATACCAACTCCATACATTTACCGGATAACACATAGAACTTGGGCCATGATTAAGAGGGTCGGCCGGTGGCATCCGTATTGCGGCACTACAGTTGAAATTCTTGGACCGGCTCAAGACGAACCACAGCCTAAGCATTTGTTGCCACGAATGTTTTCATTAATCAACAACGAAAGTCGGAGGTTCGAAGATGATCTGACAGGCGATCCGGTGGCGTTATTCCCATTACCCCCCACGCATTTTCTGGCAAACCAATCTTTTTGGGTTTCGGGGGGAATATGGTTGCAAAGCTTAAACTTAAACTAATTGATAGAAGTGCACCATCAGGAGTGGAGGCTGCGGCTTAATTTGACTATGCATGGGAAACCTCATCCGGCCCGGACACGGAAAGGATTAACAGATTGAAACCTCTTTCTCGATTCTAGGGGTGGTGCATGGACGTTGTGAGTGAGTAGATCGATTTGTGTGGTTCATTCCGATAACCAACGAGACTCCTCCGTGCTAAGTAGTTACTGCCAGTGCTAGGACATTGCAGAGATATGATCAAAAGCACTGGTGCTACGAAAAAATTATATTGAATTTCATAGCTATATTTTGCAT
This sequence comes from Bufotes viridis, assembly GCA_033119425.1. NCBI lineage: Eukaryota > Metazoa > Chordata > Amphibia > Anura > Bufonidae > Bufotes > Bufotes viridis. The sequence continues at coordinate 210,998,228 of CM065589.1, read as the reverse complement.
GCGCTAACGTTACAAAGCAGAGTTAGAGCAGAGAATGGAGGTCAGCACCGGCTACGAGAAAATATAATTTAGATTTTAAAAATATTTTTTGCTTGCGCTAACGGTAAACTCCAGATTTAGCGCAGAGAATGGCGCAGTCTCAATGGACAAATTCAAGCACGGATGTATTCAGCTGTCGAACCTTTTGGTGACAATGTGCTATACAATTATACAGATCTATCCACTTATTCAAATCAGAACCCAGTGCCAACTCCATATTCATACAATTCTAGTATAAACGCTAGATGCTAGATGGCCATGGGGTTCGATCCGGCGGCATTATTCCCATTACCCGCCGAGCATTTTCTGGGAAACCAAACTCTTTGGGTTCCAGGGGGTTTATGGTTGCAAAGCTGAAACTTAAACTAATTGATGGAAGGGCACCACCAGGAGTGGAGCCTGTGGCTTAATTTGACTACGCACGGGAAACCTCACCAGTCACGGACACGGAAAGGATTGACAGATTGATACGTCTTTCTTGATTCTGTGGGTGGTGGTACATTATGCGGTCAAAGGTTAAAAATTATACTGTAGGCCACTGTAGTACGGCCCCCAAAAATTTCACCAGACAGAAAATAATGTCTTTCACCAGACAGAAAATAAATTGTCAGTATATGGCTCGAGGTACATTATGCGGTCACAGGATAAAAATGTAACTGTCGGCCAGTACAGGCCCCAAAATTAGCCAATAGGCATTCAACTGACAGCAAAGAACTTTAGATTCTGTGGCGGAAGGTACATAAGGCTATCACAGGATAAAAATGTAGGCCTTTTATGTCGCTGTACATACATAAGGCAAGGACCATTCTTTGTTCTGGGTAGTGGTGGCGGATAGTGTTGAGCGAACAGTTCGAGAATTGTTCGGGTTCGTACCGAATTTTGGGGTGTCCGGGACCCGGACCCGAACCCGGACATTTTCAAAAAAGTTCGGGTTCGGTGTTCGTCGATTACTTCCCGCTTTCTGAAGGGCTGCACAGCAGCCAATCAGCTAGTGTTTTACTTCTTGCCCTAAGAGCCCATCACAGCCATGCCTACTAATGGCATGGCTGTGATTGGCCAAGTGCAGCATGTGACCCAGCCTCTATTTAAGCTGGAGTCACGTAGCGCCGCACGTCACACTGCTCTGATTAGTGTAGGGAGAGGACGCAGCTTCTGTCAGGGCGAGATTAGGCAGGTTAAAGTCAGCAACAGCACCTAATGAACGGATCAATTTACAGCTGAGAATCATTGAACTTCTGCTAGTTACTTGCTCGCTGGTTTTTAGGCTGCACAGAGCGTTTTTCTGTCACTTATTTTCTGGGTTGATCGAGGCCATTTTGTGACTTGTGGTGCGCCAGAAGAAGCTGCCACCAAGTCCATCAATCCATCAATACTAGTTTTTTTTTTTGCTATATCCTACATCAGGGGCTTGGCTGTGCTAATTGTCACCCCTAGAAACTCAGGAAAGAAATTTCTATATTTTATTAAGGGGTTAAATACAATTGCCCAAATACCAATCCCCTAAATCTGGTGTTCCAGCTTTGGTTAGACAAGTATAATACTGTCTGCTGTCTGGCAAAGGATAGATTATTTTCTGGGGTTAAATTCAATTGCCAAAATAGCAATACCATAAATCAGTGGTTTCAGCTGTGGCTGGCAAAATAGAATAGTGTCCGAGGTAACGCACACACGTACAGACGCACGTACACTATTCTTGAATAGTTGTATTATCGCGATAATAAAACTAACAGTGTAAAGTTGACTGTATTGCTCTAAGTTATATTCGCGTACGAATGTAACTTCTATTACAGCACACCAATACTAAAACTGACTAAGAGACAGCTTTAAGTTCTATTCGAACGCGATTGCAACTTTGGAACTTAAAGTGGTGTACGATTTTAAAAGTTGAGTACTAAAAAGTTGGAATCGCAATGCGATTCTTATGTATTTGCTTAATCGCATTGCGATTACAACTTTGAGCTACCGATCACCATGGGAACGCCTCCTCCAGTAGAATGTACTGTCGGATGTGAGAATTAAATTGAAAACGCAATGCGATTATTATATATCTGCTTAATTGCATTGCCGTTTCAACTTAGCATTGCTAAATAATTCCATCCATATTCGTTAACTTACTGACTCAGTAAGTTACCGATATGGATGGAATTATTTAGCAATGCTAAGTTGAAATCGCAATGCGATTAAGCAAATATATAAGAATCGCATTGCGATTTCAACTTAATTCTCAGATCCGACAGTACATTCTACTGGAGGAGGCGTTCCCATGGTGATCGTTAGTTCAAAGTTGTAATCGCAATGCGTTTATTGCGGTATATTATCCCTCTGGGTGTCTTTTACAGCCTTTTTAGTACCCAAAAGTTCGGGTCCCCATTGACTTCAATGGGGTTCGGGTTCGGGATGAAGTTCGGGTTGAGTTCGGATCACGAACCCGGACATTTTCCGGAAGTTCGGCCGAACCTCTCGAACCCGAACATCCAGGTGTTCGCTCATCTCTAGTGGCGGATATGTGTGGGCTGTCATGAGGAAATTCAATTACACATGTTTATCACAGGGGTTGAATTCCTCCGATATACATGCCTCATTCATTTTTTGAAATGTGAGGTAGTCCACACTGTCGTGAACTAGGCGAGTGCGCTTATCGGTCACGATCCCCCCTGCAGCGCTGAACGTCCTTTCGGACAGGACACTTGACGAGGGGCAAGCCAAGAGTTCCATGGCAAATTGTGCCCGCTCTGGCCACAGGTCAAGCCTGCACACCCAGTAGTCCAGGGGTTCCTCACTTCTCAGAGCGTCCACATCGGCTGTTAACCCTATGTAGTCGGACACCTGTCGGTCTAGGCGTTCCCTGAGGCTGGATCTGGAGGACGGCTGCAAGAATGATCTCATATCCGAAATGACCAACACATCTTCAGAGCGCTCTCTTCTTGCAGGTGCGGTAGGATTGGTAGCCGCACCTGTTTCGCTGTGAGTGTAAATTCCTCTGCCAGTGCCCGCAACAGCAGAATGCAGCATCTCTCGCAGCAAGGCCTGGAAATGCTGCATTCTGTCAGCCCTCTGTGATGGTGGTAACATGTCCGCCATTTTGTGTTTGTACCTGGGGTCTAAGTGCGTTGCCACCCAGTACAGGTCCTTGCCGTGTATGCTTTTTATACAGGGGTCCCTCTTAAAACACTTGAGCATGAAGGCCCCCATTTTCACTAAATTGGAAGCGGTGAAGCGCCCTGGCTCCTGCTCATCGCCCAGGAGAATGTTGTCCTCGGTCTCCTCCCCCAGCCACGGACAACTCCAGGGATACCCAAAAAGTTTAAAGCCTGCTCTTCTTGCTCATCCTCCTCCTCCCCCCAGCCACCATCCTTCTCTGACTCCTCTTCAGACTCCTGCTCACTTGTTTCAGATGAAGTAGCCCTCCCTGAGAATTTATTCAGCATTGCGATTTCCTCATCTTCCAGCTCCTGCTCCTCAATGCATTGATCAACAACATGACGCAATGCACGGTCCTGAAAGAAGGAGTAAGGTACAATGCCACTGATGGCACCCTGACTGTGACTGACCAGTTTAGTGATCTCATCAAATGGCCACAGAAGTCTGCATGCGTCGCGCATGAGCTGCCACTGGCGCGGTGAAAAGAAACCAAGGTCCCCAGAACCTGTCTTGCCGCTGAGTTCGTACAGGTAGTCGTTAACTGTACGTATTTGGCAAGGAATCGCTGCATGACTAAGTTCAAGACGTGTGTCATTTTACCCTGTTTCAGCGTGCTCAGCAGATTGGCACTGTTGTCGCACACCACTTTACTAACTGTCAAATTGAGCGGGGTTAGCCACTGATCGACCTGTAACCACAGAGCTGAAAGCAGTGCAGGACCGGTGTGGCTCTTGGCTTCTAGGCACAACAGCCGCAGCACAGCATGGCAACGTCTCACCTGGCATGTCGAATAGGTTCTGGGGAGCTTGAGGGGCGTAGCGGAAGAGGCGGTAGCAGTGGAAAAGGATGCATGCAATTAGTGGCGGTAACACCAAATCCACATGGGTGCCAAGGGTTACATGCTTGACGGCCGTCAGAACAGTTATGTACTTTCCCTGCCCGTGTTTGCTAGACCACGTGTCTGTGGTCAGGTGTATCTTGGCACTGTGTGCCAGAGATATATTAACTTGCCGCTGAATGTGGCCATATAGCTCTGAGATGCCCTTTTGTGAGAAATATTTCCTTCCGGGGACCTTCTGTCGCGGTGTGCCAATGGCCACAAATTTTCTAAAGGCCTCCGAGTCCACCAGTTTATATGGCAGTAGTTGGCTGGCTAGCAGTTCAGACAAGCCAGCAGACAGCCCTTGCGAGTTCTGCCTGCTTCTCCTCCCTATCTACTGCTCCGTCCCTCCCTCTGAACTCCCCTCCTCTTCCTCTCTTGTGGGCACCCACGTGGCATCCATCGACACGTCATCACCGTCACCACCACTGATATTAGAGATCTCGGAGTAGGCAGCAACAGCCGGGACCTCCCTCCTTGGGCTAATATGAATACTGTCGTCAGACCGCTGGGTGGTGGCCGTTGCTAGCCTCCTCTTCCGATGCCAAGAATAACTGCGCATTGGTAAGGTCTGGTAATGGATGGGAAAATAATAACTGTGACTCGAGTGGAGGGGCTATGGTGGTGGTGGTTTTGTCTTTGGGAGTGCACACAGCAGAGAGTGAGGAGGGTGCAGATACAGAGGATAAGGAGGGTGAAGATACAGAGGATGAGGAGGGTGCAGAAGTGGAAGGCTGAGTGAGCCACTCAGACAAACTGTGGTGTGTCCTTTGACGTAATTGCACGCACCTTCTCCAACTTCCCATACTGCGGAGCCATGTGCCGGCGTCCTGGGAGCACCAGATGTCACTGGGCATGTTGGATGGCTCGCTCCAGATACATTTGCACTCTGCTTTTGGCCTCCTGTGCAGTGCAAGTTCTGCCTGCTTCTCCTCCCTATCTGCTGCTCCGTCTCTCCCTCTGAACTCCCCTCCTCTTCCTCCAAGAATGGCTGCGCATCGGTAATGGATGGGAAAATAATAACTGTGACTCGATGGAGGGGCTATGGTGGTGGTGGTGTATTTGGGAGTACACACAGCAGAGAGTGAGGAGGGTGCAGAAGTAGAAGGCTGAGTGAGCCACTCAACCAACTCTGGAGCGGCCTTTGACTTAATCGCACGCACCTTCTCCAACTTCCCACTTTGGCTCCAGCCTGGTGCACCTTCCCGACCCCTATCGCCCCTGCAGAACGGCCTGTCTCTTCCCCTGCCTGTCATTTTGAAACTGACCATGTGCCAAAGTCCCTAGAGAAGAGCAGTATCATGTGGAAACAGGTATATCGCACCCCTCAATAAATATTTTGTGAAATCAGGTCTATAGGAGACTTAAATGAATATTTCGTGGAATCAGGTATATCGCAGGCCTAAATAAATATTTTGTGGAATCAGGTATATTGCAGGCCTGAATAAATATTTTGTGGAATCAGGTATATTGCAGGCCTGAATAAATATTTTGTGTAATCAGGTATATCGCACCCCTCAATAAATATTTTGTGTAATCAGGTATATCGCAGGCCTGAATAAATATTTTGTGGAACCAGGTATATTGCAGGCCTGAATAAATATTTCATGGAATCACATATATCACACCCCTCAATAAATATTTAGTGTAATCAGGTATATCGCAGGCCTAAATAATTATTTTGTGTAATCAGGTATATCGCAGGCCAAAATAACTATTTGGTGGAATCTGGTATATAGCAGGCCTCAATCAATATTTGGTGGAATCTGGTATATAGCAGGCCTCAATCAATATTTGGTGGAATCTGGTATATAGCAGGCCTCAATCAATATTTGGTGGAAGAAGGTATATAGCACCCCTCAAAAATAATTTTCCCAAGCCACTAGTCCATCTATCTAGCTGCAGTATTGCAGCAGAACCGCAAACAACTGCTGCACAATACAAATGCACTATAATATACTTTCTATGTTAGAAAGTATATTATAGGTACATCACACCCCTCTATAAGTTTTTTTTTTGGGGGGCAACAGTTATATCTCACCAGTTGCAATTAGTTATTTCAATAGCGTTTGTCCCTCTATCTAGCTGCAGTATCGCAGCAGAACCGCACACAGCTGCTGCACAATACAAATGCACTATAATATGCTTTCTATGTTAGAAAGTATAAGTATATCACACCCTCAGTATTGATAGCACACCTATACCAGTCTTTAACCACTTCAGCCCCCCTAGCTTAAACACCCTTAATGACCAGGCCACTTTTTACAATTCTGCACTACACTACTTTCACCGTTTATTGCTCCGTCATGCAACTTACCACCCAAATGAATTTTACCTCCTTTTCTTCTCACTAATAGAGCTTTCATTTGGTGGTATTTCATTGTTGCTGACATTTTTACTTTTTTTGCTATTAATCAAAAATTACCGAAATTTTTGCAAAAAAATGACATTTTTCACTTTCTGTTGTAATTTTTTTTAAACTACATTTCTATATAAATTTTTCGCAAAATTTATTGTTCTACATGTCTTTGATAAAAAAAAATACAATAAGTGTATATTTATTGGTTTGGGTAAAAGTTATAGCGTTTACAAACTATGGTGCAAAAAAGTGAATTTCGGCATTTTGAAGCAGCTCTGACTTTCTGAGCACCTGTCATGTTTCTTCAGGTGCTAGAATGTCAGGAAAGTATAAATACCCCCCAAATGACACCATTTTAGAAAGAAGACACCCCAAAGTATTCATGGAGGGGCATGGTGAGTTCATGTATCATTTCATTTTTTTTCACAAGTTAGCGGAAAATGACACTTTCTGAGGAAAAAAATAAAAATAATAAACTTTCCATTTCTGCTAACTTCTGGCAAAAAAAAAATGAAATCTCCCACAGACTCACTATGCCCCTCAGTGAATACCTTGGGGTGTCTACTTTCCGAAATGGGGTCACTTGTGGGGTGTGTTAACTGTTCTGGCATTTTGGGTGGGGCTAAATTGTGAGCAGCCATGTAAAAGCTAAAGGTACTCGTTGGAATTTGGGCCCCTTTGCGCACCCAGGCTGCAAAATAGTGTCACTCATGTGGTATCGCCGTACTCAGGAGAAGTAGGGCAATGTGTTTTGGGGTGTATTTTTACATATACCCATGTTGGGTGAGAGAAATATCTCTGTAAACTGACAACTTTGTTTAAAAAAATTAAAAAAATTGTCGTTTACAGCGATATTTCTCACACAAAGTATGGGTATATATATAAAAATACACCCCAAAACTTATTGCCCTACTTCTCCTGAGTACGACGATACCACATGTGTGCCACTGTTTTGCAGCCAAGATGCGCAAAGGGGACCAAATTCCAATGAGTACCTTTAGGATTTCACCCGGCATTTTTACGCATTTGGATTCCAGACTTCTTCTCACGCTTTAGGGGCCCCTAAAATGCCAGGATAGTATAAATACCCCACAAGTGACCCCATTTTAGAAAGAAGACACCCCAAGGTATTCTGTGAGGGGTATGGTGAGTTCATGTAAAATTTTATTTTTTGTCACAAGTTAGTGAAATATGAGACTTTGTGAAAAAAAAAAAAAAAAATCAATTTCCGCTAACTTGTGCCAAAAAAAAAAAAAATTTCTGTGAACTTGCCATGCCCCTCACAGAATACCTTGGGGTGTCTTATTTCCAAAATGGGGTCACATGTGGGGTATTTATACTGCCCTGGCATTTTAGGGGCCCTAAAGCGTGAGAATCCAAAATGCGTAAAAATGCCCTGTGAAATCCTAAAGGTACTCATTGGAATTTGGGCTCTTTGCATCTTGGCTGCAAAAGTGCACACATGTGGTATCGCCGTACTCAGGAGAAGTAGGGCAATGTGCTTTGGGGTGTATTTTTACATATACCCATGCTGGGTGTGAGAAATATCTCTGTAAATGACAACTTTTAAAAAAAATTATACAAAGTTGTCAATTTACAGAGATATTTCTCTCACCCAGCATGGGTATATGTAAAAATATACCCCAAATCTCATTGCCGTACTTCTCCTGAGTACGGCGATACCACATGAGTGACACTTTTTTGCAGCCAAGATGTGCAAAGGGGCCCTAAAACCAATGAGTACCATTTAGGAGTGCATTTTTACGCATTTTTCTTCTCACGCTTTAGGGCCCCTAAATTGCCAGGGCAGTATAAATACCCCACATGTGACCCCATTTTGGAAAGAAGACACCCGAAGGTATTCCATGAGGGGCATGGCGAGTTCACAGAACATTTTTTTTTTGGCACAAGTTAGCGGAAATTGATTTTTTATTGTTTTTTCTCAAAAAGTCTCCCTTCCTGCTAACTTTTGACAAAAATTAAAATTTTTCATGGACTACTATGCCCCTCAGCGAATACCTTGGGGTGTCTTCTTTCCAAAATGGGGTCACATGTGGGGTGTTTGTACTGTTCTGGCATTTTGGGCGGGGCTAAATTGTGAGCAGCCATGTAAAAGCTAAAGGTACTCGTTGTCGTTGGAATTTGGGCCCCTTTGCGCACCCAGGCTGCAAAAAAGTGTCACTCATGTGGTATCACCGTACTCAGGAGAAGTAGGGCAATGTGTTTTGGGGTGTATTTTTACATATACCCATACTTTGTGTGAGAAATATCGCTGTAAATTGACAACTTTGTATAAAAAAATTTAAAAAGTTGTCATTTACAGAGATATTTCTCTCACCCAGCATAGGTATATGTAAAAATACACCCCAAAACACATTTCCCTACTTCTCCTGAGTACGGCGATACCACATGAGTGACATTTTTTTGCAGCCAAGATGCGCAAAGGGGCCCTAAAACCAATGAGTACCTTTTGGATTTCACAGGGCATTTTTACGCATTTGGATTCTCACGCTTTAGGACCCCTAAAATGCCAGGGCAGTATAAATACCCCACAAGTGACCCCATTTTGGAAAGAAGACACCCCAAGGTATTCCGTGAGGGGCATGGTGAGTTCACTGAAAAAAAAATTTTTGGCACAAGTTAGCGGAAATTGATATATATATATTTTTTTTTTACAAAGTCTCATATTCCTCTAACTTGTGACAAAAAATAAAATTTTGCATGAACTCACCATACCCCTCACGGAATACCTTGGGGTGTCTTCTTTCTAAAATGGGGTCACATGTGAGGTTTTTGCACTGCCCTGGCATTTGAGGGTCTCCGCAATCATTACACGTATGGCCAGCATTAGGAGTTTCTGCGATTCTCCTTATATTGAGCATACGGGTAATGATATTTTTTTTTTCCGTTCAGCCTCTGGGCTTAAAAAAAAAAAAAAAAATGAACGGCACAGATTTTTTCATTCGCATCGATCAATGTGGATGAAAAAATCTCTGCCAAAATCTGTGACTGCGGTGCGGTGGGCCGGGGGCGCTAACAAGTAGCTAGCTAACTGGCGGTGATAAGGGACCCTTATGCCCCATTCACACGTCCGCAATTCTGTTTGCGGAACGGAATTGCGGACCCATTCATTTCTATGGGGACAGACTTTGTCCCGCTGATCCGGAATTGCGGATCCGCACTTACGGGTCTGCATTTCCGTTCAAGAAAAATATAGAACATGCCCTTTTCTTGTCCGCAATTGCGGACAAGAAAAAGCATTTTCTATATAGTTCTGGCAATGTGCAGATCTGCAAAATGAAAGCACATTGACGGTGTCCGTGTTTTGCGGATCCGCAAAACACATATGGACATGTGAATAGAGCCTTACAGGGGGGGTGATCAGTGACAGTGGGGTGATCAGGAGTCTATATTGGGTGATCAGGGGTTAACAAGGGGTTAATAGTGGTTATAAAGTGAGGGGGTGGGTGGTATGGTTAGTGTAGTGTTTGGTGCAACTTTACAGAGTTACCTGGTCCTCTGGTGGTCGATCCCAGTAAATGGGACCACCAGAGGACCAGGTAGCAGCTATATCAGACGCTGTTCACAAAACAGGGTCTGATATAGCTCTTTGATCTAATTTATTTTACATTTACAGCCTGCCAGCGATTGATCATCGCTGGCAGGCTGTAGTATAACTGCAGAGCCGCGCTCTGCTGTGAGCGCGCGCGTGCGCGCGTTCACAGCAGATCTCGCCTTTAGCGAGATGACGCACGGATGTGTCCAGGAGGAACAAACTTGCCGCCGCCTGGACGCATCCGTGCGTTAGGCGGTCGGCAAGAAGTTAAAAGGACTTTCTTTGTGACCCTATTTGCTAGGGTTTGGTGTCCCTAACAGCCTGTCCCTGCTTAATAAAGCAACCTCTACCTACACTGACAAAAGACAGAATGCAAAATGGTTGCCAGATCAGTTTTTGTTTTTTTTATAGGGTAGGGGTGTGTCCATGTGCTGAAACGTCTCTAATGGCTGTCCTGTACCACCTGATGGATTTGTCATGGGTCAAAGTTGGGCGCAATGCAAAATAATATGGCGCCGGTGGACATTGCCATATGTCCACCTGTTCAGTGGACGAACAAAGTTCACCGCGAAACGACCACCGGGCGAACCGCAAGGCCATCTCTAGTTAGAAGTAATACATGTCTATAGCTCTATATACTGATAAGAACTCATTACCAGCATTTAGTGTGAGCTGTAAAATGATGATAATAACCACCAAAATTATTTAGTCAAGTCAAAAGCCACCAGCCTCAAAAAAATCACAGAAAAAAGCCACCTATTTTTACAGACTGTCCAGAAATTTCTGAACTGTTAGCAACCCTGCATAAAATTCATGCAGATTACTACTCAATGCATGGATTTCTTCAATGCAGTTCTCTAGTTTTATCTATATTATAAAAATCTATGTCTGTTTGTCTGTCTGTTCTTTATAGGCATCCAAACACCTGAGATATTCCCAAAAATGTATTAGCCAATAGAAGCCCGCAGGTCCTTCTGTCATATCCTGACATACACACAGTCACATGACCCTTATTAGCCAATAGAAGCTGGCAAGTCCTTAAGTCTTAACATACACACAGTTTTACGCCAGGTTTCCATAAAAACTCACTGTTATAGGTCACTGTTAAGGGGGTGGAATGCTTTAGAGGTCACTTTTAAGGGGGCAGGGGGCTGTGGAGGTCATTGTTACGGGGGTGGGATGTTAAGGTGCTAACTGTTAAGCTATAGTGATGCTGTGGAGGTCACACTTAAGGGGGCAGGGTGCTGTGGAGGTCACAGTTCAGGGGCCAAGGCCTCGTGAAGGTCATTATCAAGGGGGTGTCAAGTTTCTAATTGCGAATTTTAATCACGAATATAGGCACTTCGAGAATTCGCGAATATTTAGAATATCGCTAAATATATTCGCAATCACGAATACTCTTTTTTTTTTTTTTAAATACCAGTTTATGCGAATTTTTTATATGCAAATTTTCGCAATCAAGAAAATAATGTTATTTTTTTGATTGTGAAAATTCGCATATAAAAATTCACATAAAATTTGCATACAAATTCGCATAAACTGGTATTTAAAAGATACCTTTTAAATACCAGTTTATGCAAATTTTTATGCAAATTTTTATATGCGAATTTTCGCAATCAAGAAAATAATGACTGGGGATTACGAATTCGCAAATTTTTGAATATATGGCGAATATTCACCCAAATATTTGCGAAATATTGCGAATTCGAATATTGCCCCTGCCGCTCATCACTAGAGGTTATGTTATGGGGGACAGTTTGGAACAAATCCAATAAACACACCAACAATTCATACTCGGATACTTTTTCTAGTGCGTTCTATAAATCAGTTCCTGTACACGTCCTCAGTCCATCTGTTAAGCTGTGTATGCATATCTAACACAATAATATTTCCCAGATTCTTCAGGTTTCACTCCAGTGAGTTTAAGATAAACTTCTCCTTTATTTGTGTCTCTTGTAAGAGTTAAACGTCCCTGAAGAGACTGGGCATAGTATTTATCATCATTATAACATATTCTCCCCAACCAGTCCAGTCCTTTCCCTTCAGGTTGTCGGACCCAGTGTACACAAAGCATGTTAGTGCTGTCAGTGAGGGAGGCCCCGGTCACTTTACAGGTCATGTCCAGAGTCTCTGATGGCTTCACTATCCCGGGACCAGACTCCACCATAGAGATTTGTGCAGTGACACCTGTACATAAAAACAAGAAAATATGATACTTCTCACTTTGACCTCATGTCATTAGTGGCTTTTCTATGGTATTATTAGTAAATCAGACTTACCCTGCAGTGTGTGTAGAACATAGAGCAAACACAGGAGGGTCTGCACGTGTGACATGATAAATTATAGTGAAACTCAGATCAGGGACTGCAGAATGGAGTTTCCTGGAGTTTCTCCTCTATTTGTACAACAATTTAATCTGAATATGTTTACATATATTTACATAGCCCATTCAAGAACAAAAAGAGTGGGAAATTATGATGAAAAAAAATAAATCACTTAAGTAAAGTGGCCTAAATGGGAGGAACTGCACAAAACCCCAAACACTGAAGCGTGTTTCTAACCGGGGGAGCAGTTCCTCCTCGTTTGGCTGGTAACATTCTGCACCTGGTAGCCTGTGTCACATTGTCTGTTATAGGTGTGGCTTGCAGCCTTATTCTACTTCACATTGCATTAGTGATCCTACTATGGAGGTATGTGGAAGCCTGGCTGTGAGTTGGATCTGAGCACCTATCAGACCTTGTTCACACACCAAAGGCGGTGGTGCAAAAGGGCTACGATATGTTACTGACTGGAATATGTTGGCGAAAGTCTCAGCTTTCAACATCAGCTTGAGGGATTAGCCAGCATTGTCAGTTGCTTATCCTTGTGGTGCACCTTTTTCAGTGATTTATGGAAATTATGATGAGGTTAATATTTGAAGTCAGTTTTGCTTCAGTCTGTGTGAACTTTAAATGGGTTAACCAATCCTATAAAAAGTCCCCCAATACGCCGGGCTCCCCACACTGAATATACTTACCTGGGTCCCTGCTCCCTGCGCCGCTCCTGGTCCCCCCACTGCCGCTGCTGCTTCTGCAGTGTCCCAGGGGGTCAGTAGTGTAGCTTTAGGTATGCTGGACTTTGTAGTGCAGGGCAACCCACTAACCTGGGACTGACTGTCGTCTTCAATCGGGTCAGCACTGGAACAGGCAGGTGATGAATGTCGTGACGCCAGTGCCAATTGAACGGTGGCACACTGTGTAGTGACAGGTGGAATAATTGAGGATTCTCTGTATCTTTAAATAACGGGATAACTTTACTGAACGTAGTTGCAGACAGATGAACAGTTATCAGGTACAGCTCCAGAATGTTCCACACGTTACAATACAGTCACAGAAGTGGTTCAAGTTAGTAATCACAGTCCCAAAGGGCCATCCTCAAGACAGGCCTCCTAAGATCGGGCTTTAATCTTACTCTTAATGCAGCAACACACTTCAGGCAACTGTCCTCTCTCTCCAGGGATACTTGTCCTGCTTGCAGCTTGACTAAGGAGGCAACACTTCTCCACTAGTGCTAGGGTCTGGACTGCTCCTCCTAGGGCATAAATCTTCCTGGACCCCCACAGGCGATAGGGCCTGGGCTGACTTCAGCGGGTACAAGGCCTGGGCCTTGCCTTCACAGGCTCAAGGCCTGAGCTAGACTTCACAGACTCATGGCCTGTACTTACTTAGACTCAGTCTAATCTGCCTTTTCTTCCCCTGACTGGGCCTATTTATACTAGGGCTCCCTAGCTCCCTCTAGTGTCTTAGAGCTGGAATGACACCCCTAGCAGGCCTGCACATGGCAAATATCACAGTAACAGGGAAATACACAGCATTGCATTAAATGAAGATATATTACACCAATCTCCTCATAACTGAGGGGAACAACCGCACACAAGTGACCCTTCTGTAGTGACGGGTATTACAGCTCCCGTACACTACATACCCCGCTGCTTTAAGCTGAGTACGACCTTGTACTCCAACAGGGCCCGCCCAACTAGAATTTTCACCTGAAAGAGAAAAGAGAAAGCATGCAGGCATACATATACGTAATTCATCTGCATATACATTCATATCAGGTCCAGCTGGCAAAGGAGAAGTGCAGTGACAAGGGGGCGTCGTTCTCTTCCTTCAGGAAAATGAGTGGAACTGGGGCGCTGACCTGGCACAGCGGATGTTAGGGAATACCAGGATAGTCCATGACTGAATAATGGTAGGTCCATAATAAGAGCAATATCTCAGAGGCTCTCACATAGGAAGTCCATCTCTGGGCACATAGACTTGGGTAAAATTTGTTAATAAATACAGTCAGCAGCACACGTATAATATGACAATACAGGACTCTGACAATACCAGGGATACGTCCTCCTGGCAAATCCTGCGTACCCTTTAAAAAGTGCTGACATAAAAGCCCTTTCAACCTGAAATGGGGGTTAAAAGGGGATAAGGTGCAATAAAAAAGCACAACTTGGATAGTGACGATTTGCTTCCAAAGCAGGCAGGGTGTCCCGGAAACAGCAAGGGCAGGCTGGGAGCAGTGGTTCCACAGTGGCAACTAAATTTTTGCAAAAATGCCACCGGCCGTGGGGAACTGGCAGCGAGCTCCACCAGCCTGACAACATTATGGAACTGCTCCTGCAACAATAATGAAGTACCTGTAAGATCTCAGCAAAATGGCCTAGCAGGCCTGCTCACAGGTAAGCGTCGTACTCCTCTGGCTCATCCTCAAAGGAATAATCACTGGGCTTCCACAGCAATTGTTCTGGCCTAGCAGGCCATATTTGGAAACCGTCACCCCGTACGATTTTGATAGGAGGAGGCTTATCCAGAGCAGCCTCCATTTTTGCATCGGTCCTGGGGAAAGGGACCCACTGAACGCACTTACTGTAGCTGAGCTCCTCCACTCGGTATACCCTCATCCGTAGTAACTTTACAGCCGACGATCCGCTTGCAGGCGGCTTCGGTGGAGGTACTTTAACTCTTTCAGGACTGACCACGGCCAGGCGTCGCTCTAGCTGCGGCTTACCCTGGAACGGGTCTTCCTAGATAGACTTCGCCATTTCCTCGAACCGCTTCTTCCGAGTGGTAGTCTTCTGCGCAACCGCGGCCTGCAGCTCGGCCATCAGCATCGGCCATTGCGGGTGCCGACGGCGGATCGCACTTCGGTCCGGTGACTTATCTTCCGGTCCGGTTGTCCAGGCCGGAGGGCCCCAGGCCTCTGGTGTAGGGGAGACTGGTGGAGTGGCGCCCCACTCCCTGGTGGGCTCTGGCTCGGGCATCTCAGCGTTCGGCGTCGCCATCTTCTCTTCAGCTTCTCGCAGCTCACTCTCAGGCTCCTCCCTCGGGCTGGGCAGATCTCTCCTGGTCTCAGGCCCGCCCCCTAGGTATAACGCAATAGGGTAGGCGGCCACAATACAATCCACATCCAGGGGCGGCACCCCAGGACAGTTTTCTCCTCCCTCTTGGAGGGTTTTGGCGCCAAATCTTCGCGCCACTGAGGACAGTGATGGCGCAGGAAGAAGTCTAACGGCGCCGACGGCCATCTTAGGCGCCATGAAGCGGCCATTCACTGACAGCAAGCAGGATGGCAAAAAGTCCATAAAATACACTTTGAAGCGGCGATTTTCTCTCTGGGGGTAGCGCAACACAGCACAGCGCCTCCGATTCCTCCCAGGCACAATTGTAATCCACAGGCTTGGAAATAAAGGGTACAGTCCTTGCAATACGGTGGTGGAATAGTTAAAGCACACAGTTCACACTTCTCTGCACTCCAGAAGCATGCGATCCTGTTCGTGACGCCAAAAAGAGCGATGCAGTGTCCCAGGGGGTCAGTAGTGTAGCTTTAGGTATGCTGGGCTTTGTAGTGCAGGGCAACCCACTAACCTGGGACTGACTGTCGTCTTCAATCGGGTCAGCACTGGAACAGGCAGGTGATGAATGTCGTGACGCCAGTGCCAATTGAACGGTGGCACACCATGTAGTGACAGGTGGAATAATTGAGGATTCTCTGTATCTTTAAATAACGGGATAACTTTACTGAACGTAGTTGCAGACAGATGAACAGTTATCAGGTACAGCTTCAGAATGTTCCACACGTTACAATACAGTCACAGAAGTGGTTCAAGTTAGTAATCACAGTCCCAAAGGGCCATCCTCAAGACAGGCCTCCTAAGATCGGGCTTTAATCTTACTCTTAATGCAGCAACACACTTCAGGCAATTGTCCTCTCTCTCCAGGGATACTTGTCCTGCTTGCAGCTTGACTAAGGAGGCAACACTTCTCCACTAGTACTAGGGTCTGGACTGCTCCTCCTAGGGCACAATTCTTCCTAGGCTGGACCCCCACAGGCGATAGGGCCTGGGCTGACTTCAGCGGGTACAAGGCCTGGGCCTTGCCTTCACAGGCTCAAGGCCTGAGCTGGACTTCACAGACTCATGGCCTGTACTTACTTAGACTCAGTCTAATCTGCCTTTTCTTCCCCTGACTGGGCCTATTTATACTAGGGCTCCCTAGCTCCCTCTAGTGTCTTAGAGCTGGAATGACACCCCTAGCAGGCCTGCACATGGCAAATATCACAGTAACAGGGAAATACACAGTATTGCATTAAATGAAGATATATTACACCAATCTCCTCATAACTGAGGGGAACAACCGCACACAAGTGACCCTTCTGTAGTGACGGGTATTACAGCTCCCGTACACTACACTTCTCCCTGTGCGTGGATGAAAACACCTGCTGTCGGGAAGGAGCAGCCAATGGCAGGCAGGGACGGGACGAGCCTCCCTAGCATCACGGGGAGAAGCAGCAGCGGCAGTGCGTGGACCAGGACCGGCGCAGGGACCCAGGTAAGTATATTTAATGTGAGGGGCCTGGCATATGGGGGGACATTTTATAGGATGGATAACCCCTTTAAGCCACATGTATCAAATGTCGCATGTTCTTAGCTAAATTTGTCTTTTTGCAACTTTGTTAAAAGGTCTCAAAAATTAATCTGGAGTGAAACTCTTTAACATAGCTAACCACTTCCACTTTTCCACCCACATTTTAAATCTGGACTGGTGTAAGAATGCACAAAGTCACCAAATTATTTCTCGAGTGGGGCCAGAAAGTCACAAAAGCCCTATTTTGCAATTTTTTTAAACCATAATTCTGGAGTCAAAGCATGATAAATCAGGGCCATAATACTTGCAATGTTTAATTTGGAGCTACTAATTATTTTATCTTTTTTTTTTTTTTTTTTTACAAAGCCATTTTTTTCAAAGTTGTCTTATCAACCCCTATCTCAAATAAGAATATAAAGCATACAGTAATCAGAGACAGTATACGGTAAAGTGATTAGCATGATTAAAGTGATTACTGATGAACATGGAAAAGCAATAGTGATAGCTAGTCCCTACAACATATACTTTAGAAGCAGTAATATTATTTGTCATATAGGCTCTGGTGGTCTCTGAATGTCAGGTCATATTTACTGTAATCCACTGGTAAAACAAGGTTTATATTCCAAGGTATTCTACAGTAAAGTGGGATTTCCAGGAAATATTAGATTCCATAGTGCTACTAAGTGCCAAGGCCTTTAGCCATTGCAAACAGGGCCTTCCTATCAATTTCAGCTATAATACATCTTGAACAATACAAAGCACAATGTACACTTCAGATAGAGCTCTATTACAGTTTTGCCAGCATCATTTAAATATCATCCACAATGTGGAATTTGAATTGTTTGTCTAATATAAATTTTTTCCAATCTTTACTTTAAGGCATGTGCAGCGAGGAGCTGGTGCAGAGGATGAGAGTAATAGTGGCCCTGATGAGATATTGTGTCACTGTGTGCCCATTGTGTCCCTGACAGCCCATCTGTCCCTCAAGTTCGGTGCAGTGAAAATGTGTATTGGGAACCAGGCAGAGAGTATAGAACAGTGATGGTGAACCTATGGCACAGGTTCCAGAGGCGGCACTCAGAGCCCTCTCTGTGGGCACCCACTCCCTGGAAATGTCTATGGTGTACCAATATGCCTTAGACTTTTCCTGCCATCTATCAGCGCAGGACGCACTATGAACAGCACAGGCAGCGCACTGAATGTAGGCAGGCTATTATAGCTAAAAGATAAAGTACATGGAAGATATACTATATTGGACTGTAGTATTCAGGTTAAATTGCCATGTTGTCACTTTATGATAAATATGTGGGTTTTGGGTTGCAGTATGGGCACTCTTTTGTAAAAGGTTCACCATCACTGGTATAGAACAAAGAACTTCTATACTGAGTGCAAACAAGTTCAATCTCTCTTCCCAGATAATGGGGTATGGTGGCTGGCTGTGTCAGAAGATGACACTCAGAAGTTGTTAGCTGACATCTCTCTCCAGATTCCTTTCACTACAGCTGTACATTGGTATCCACTATATGACGCATGCTTCTAGCTGTGCCCGTGCCTGTGCGGTGGTGGTGTCTTAATATGTTTCCTCTCACCTTGTAGCAGAGTCTGCATAGCTTGATTTCTTGATCACTCTGCTGACAATAATATGTCATATTTTACAGATCTTCTGTAGCCTGGTACTCTGCAGGCTTTCTGGAGTAGTTGTCCTCCCTAATGAGGTGACTCCAAGGTCCTCCTGATCCAGTGGAGAATCAGCTGGTTCGCAGGCTTCTTCACTCGTCTCTCTCTTCCACACTCTCCCTTCTTACTAGATTTGTCTCTCTCTTGGCAGGAAGTTGGACCAGCCTGCTCCTACCAAAAGGGGTAAATGGGATAGTAAGTCCCATTCCTGTTGCCAACCACTGCTAATCATACCCTATCTGCTGGTGCAAAAAGTGTATAACATGAAGTGTGACAAAATGTAAGAAACAGTCATGTAATGTCCCCAAGTTTCATTACTCTTTTTAAACCGTGTTAAAATTCAATGTATATGTGTTTCTTTATTACTGTGATACTGGTCCTTTAAGGCAGCAGCTAAGTGTTGAAGTGACACGCCACCTAAGATGTCAGCCTGCCTTGGATGCAGACAGTGTAAGCATAGAGAAGGAGGAAGTGACGAGACTTGAGGAGCAGCTGCCGCCATGTTGGCAAGTTACAGAGCAGGTTTTGTGTTGTATTAAAAGTGTGTGGTGATACTAAAGGACCTCCCTGTGCAGCTACAATGCATTATCTCTATAATGCACTGTATTTTAGCAGCAATGCTATTCTAACATTGACCAGCAGGCTGTGCCAGAGAGGCACATCCTGCTGGATCTACTACAGGAAGGACAGGGCCTAATGATCTGAAGCCAGGTAAGACTTCACAACACATCAGCCATCCCGTGATCGCATTTGCGGGGTGCTGATGGGTGACAGAGGGAGTCCGCTCCCTCTGTCACCACTTTAAATGCAGCGGGCGCCATTGCGCCCGGCATGTGAAGCGTTAAACAGCCTGGATCGTCACTCCTGCTGGTCCGGGCTTTAAGAGCAGGGCCCCGGCTCTTATGCGAGAACCAGGTACGTCCCCCGTGCAGCGCTTAGACTAGGCCACCGTAAAAACGCGGCGGCCCAGCCTAAGGTCCCTTAGTGACCGCCATGAAAACAAGTATGGGTGGTTAATAAGGGGTTACAATGTCCACATGTGGGTTTAAATACCCATTTAGGGAGAGGTTAGAACGATGATGCACCAAGGGGCAGATGTAAAAACAGCATTTCCTGATAAGAATCACAAATCATGTGATACACCATGTGATAAGTCATGTGTTAAATCACATGCTGAGGAATAGAAGAGACACACATGATAGATCACGTGATACATCACATGCTGAGGAATAGCAGGATCACACATGATGAATCATGTGATAAACCACATGATAAAGTGGTAGAAAGATACAATTATCTGCTGATAAAAGATAATATACCATTAGTACAAGATACGCCCATTATATCTCTACCTAACCCCTATCTAAAAAACTTTTTTTTTAAATTAACACCAGAGTATGAGATTGGAGCTAAGGAAGGTCACAAAGATAGCAGATGAAACAATATTGCGACAGACCTGCTCTTCAAGCCAATACATACACAGCACATTAGATGGTAAACTATTGAATGTATCCCTCCCCAAATAGATACCAACCCAATTAGGAATTGGGTATTTAAATAATGCCAACTTGATATAGGGTTGAAACTACACAGATAAGAAAAAACAACCCTTTTTCCATAATGTACAAAACTTGACGCTTCACTCATCGAATAGACTGGAAACTCATTGGAGAAAAGCAGACACACAAAAAAAGGAGAACCCTACCTCAAAAAAAATCAAGTGAATGTAAGCTTCTCATTCATACCCCCTCGTGACTGAGAATAGAATCGATAGATCCATTCAGATTCCTTTTGCAAAATACAACGGTTCCAGTCAACCTTTCTGGGGAACAGAGGAACCAATTCTAATGCTGAAACGGTGAGAACATGAGGATCGTCTTCATGGACCTTTACAACATGATCAGCCACCGGGGTGTTATTCTTTTTCCTAATGTCATTAATATGCTCACATATCCTGCGTCTCAGTTCTCTATATGTTTTCCCAATATAAGCCCTAGAACATGTGCATTGATAAAGGTAAATGACGCCCTTACTTCTGCAATTTTTAAAGTCCCTGACCGTAAATATACGGCTAGTGACAGAACACATGTTGGTTTTTGTGTTCCTCATAAACTTACATGTTTGACAAAAAACGCACTTAAAAGTGCCCAAAGGCTTCCAATCAAGCCAAGTACCGGGATGTCTTGGGCGTGTATAGTGACTATGCACCAGGCGATCGCCTAGACTTCTTCCCCTTTCTATAGGTGATACTAGGGAGTGGTAAAAGTTCCTCTGACATGTCAGGATCCATCATAAGATTTGGCCAGTATTTATTAAGAATGTCTGTAATTCTTTTGTTGGCTACATCATAGGTCAAGATTATTCTAATGATGTTGGCTTTCGAAGGGCTAGATGTTCTCGGGACTACCAAACTTTTTCTATCCTGTATCTCCGCATGCTGAAATGCCTCCCTCACTGTTGAGCACGAATAATCAAATCGCGAATATTGCCACTTTGAGAATTCGTATTTAGAATATAGTGCTATATATTTGTATTCGCGAATAGTATTGAACGCAAATATTCTAAGCGCGAATATCGGCACTTAGCAACATCCCTAGCAACCAATAGGAAATTTGCCTACCCCTTAGTGTTGATCGCGAATATTCTAATCGCAAATTTTTATCGCGAAGTTTGTGAATTTATGGCGAATATTTGCCCCAAATTTTTCTAAATAACGTGAATTCGAATATTGCCTATGCCGCTCATCACTAGGTAACCCCTCGCTTGGAATCAACGAAGCAACCCTCGAGATTCACAAAAAAAATCCTCCGGGTCGGAACACTTTCTTCGCATCCGAAGATATTGGCCCTTTGGGATACCCTTTTTTAATGCAGTAGGATGAGAACTTTACCAATGTAATAAATTATTGGTGGCGGTAGATTTTCTGAAGATTGTAGATGTGATTGTTTGATGTCCAAAAATGTCAATGTGTCAGGATGGAATTCAAAGGTAAAAGACAATCATATATCATTGTTATTTAAGGTACCAATAAACGTCTTTAACTCAGATACATTACCATTCCAGACCAAGAACACATCATCAATGTAACGTGTCCAAAATACAATCTTGTCACCCCACCATGTATGGTCATCAGGGAACACAAACAAGTCCTCCCACCAGCCCAGGAAGAGATTCGCATAAGTGGGGGCACATGGGCTCCCCATAGCAGCCCCCCTGAGCTGGTGGAAGAACTTCATGTCAAATAGAAAATAATTATGGGTAAGTACAAACTCAAGTAAAGTAAGCATAAAGGCATTATGTAACATAAAATGTGTCCCACGTGTCTTGAGGAAGTAAGCCACAGCGGCGATGCCCCTGGTGTAGCCCTTATTTGCCCCTGATGTCAAGTTTATCACAGATTATCGGTATAGCAGTGCTACATTGGGATATACATTGATAGCCCGAATTGGGCTCTTTTTATATAATATGTATTAAAAGTTATGTTTTAATTGGTTTTTGCTTTCTGTGATAATAA
The DNA here is from genome assembly GCA_033119425.1 of Bufotes viridis. Taxonomy (NCBI): domain Eukaryota; kingdom Metazoa; phylum Chordata; class Amphibia; order Anura; family Bufonidae; genus Bufotes; species Bufotes viridis. The sequence goes on along the minus strand of CM065589.1, from coordinate 210,976,163 downwards.
ATAGGCAAAATGTTGTACAGAGGAGTCAAACCCCAGGAGAGGTTGTTAATTGCCAGCTGCGGCTAGACGCTGGTCTCTCATCTCAGGGTAGTACAACTTTAATATAATCTCTCGAGGAACATTAGGGTTCCTTGGATGTCCCAGAGCCCTGTGAACACAATCCATTCTGAACATATTAGAATCCACTTGCGGCAGTAATGCTTGAAACAGATAAAGAACTGTGGGCTGTAGCATACCTCTGTTCCTAAGATTGGCTCTGCGATTATGGTTTTCCAGTTCTTTCAATTTACATTCCAATGCTTCTACTCTATGTTCATGGTCGTCCAGGTGGGAGTTGTCCAATTCCATGGCATTCACCACCTCCACTTACTCTTTTAGATCAGATACTCAGGAACCCAGTTCCTGAATTTGCCAGGAGGAAGATTGCCCTTCTTTTTCTGTTACTTTATAGGCATGTTTCACTTGAGCAATTACAATAGGTGCATATTTAGACTAGGGTGGAAAAGATGCATAAAATCATGTCGAGGATGGGGCACAGTAATTCAGTAAGAGTTAGGCTCCATAACTATTGTTTTCTCAAAAAGAAGGAGCCATAGTGGTGGAGTGATTAGCGTAATGCAAGAAATTTCCAATATTGCAGGATGTGACTGTCCCAATAAGTTGCATAAAAATGAAGATGTGGGCAACCCCTGGTCAACTACGGGTAAAAAAAAAGGGGGGGGGGGGGTATTGGTACCTTAATGCAAAGGAAGGGAGCCCCAGTCCAGCTATAGAAGTAGGGGCTGTAAGAGCCACAGTGGTCTCCCCCAGATGCAAGGCAGTATCGACAGGGGGTTCTTGTTCAGGAGTAGAAGCTAGTGCCAGTAGCTAAGTATAGATAGGAATAAGTAGATAAAGTAGTCAATGATCTGTAAATATTATGTGCACTTCCCAAAATGGCCACCAGATAGAGAACCAAGATCACAATGACAAGCAGCTCCAAGAAAACAGATAATCCTGTGGACAACACTTCACTTCTTCTACATTTTCAACCCTGATGGAGCAAGATAAAAGGACAGGCTCTGGGCTTCTTGTACTCCTTCTTTTAAACTTCAGGGAAGTTTTTGGTGAGAGCAGTTCACGGCCAGGAGGGGGCAGCCTCAAAAAGAGTTATGACAACCTGCCCCCTCACCTTCACTCCAAGGCTGGAAGTCTGGGGAGCACTATAAAGCAAGGAGATGTATTCTCCAGTTCTGTTGACATATAGCTGCAGTAGATCCTGGGGTGGAGAAAGCAGCCCCTTATCGTCTCCGTCACTGGAGATCAGGAGGCCCGCAACGAGAAAAAGATGGTGGCCACCCTCCAGCCCAGGAGATAGGCCTCAGTAGTGTGACAGGTTGCAGTGTTGCTCAGAGTGAAACAGTCTTATCCAAAAAGGTATGGCTTGGCTTCTGGGTTTGTGAAGAAGGCTGATCTGTCCAGAAAACGAAGTTTGGGCCAGTAATAGAGCTAGCTGAATCCTGAGGAATATGGAGCTGCAAGAAGTAGTGTTGATCGATCATACTTGGACGAACACCAGTTTGGCTCGAGCATCTCGATGCTCGGCACATGGCGGTACTTGTCCGAGTACCACCTGTGCTCGAGTGCAATGCTCGAGTCTCCTCCCTGCACGTTTCAGGGCCAATAAACGTGCAGGGAAGTAGTGGCATGCACTGTAATGCTGTAGCCATGTTGGCTACTGGCATTACAGTGATTGGCTGGCCGGAACGTGTCATCGGGTGCTATATAGCACCCGATGACACGTGTTCGGCTCAGTATTAGTCAGGGAGAGCTGAACATAGGAACGGACAGACAGTGTAGGGAGTGTTATTGGAGGATTTTTATTATAAAAACTTTTCAGAGACCCAAAAGTCCTTTTTAAGGACTATTGTGTGTGACAGCAGCAATATACTGTATGTTTGTACTGCAACCTGAAGAGCTGTGCATAGGAAGGGTCAGTGTGGGGGGTGTTATTGGAAGGTTTTTATTAGAAAAAGTAAAGAATATCAGTGACATCCAGTGTACTTTTTCCGTAGACGGTGTTTCCGCTGCGGACAGTTAAATTATCCGCACCACATCTCCTGTGTAAAGTGTGCGCATCCCAAAAATATCTGTGACATCTAGTGAACTTTTTCCGTAGACTGTGTCCACTGTGGACAGTGACATTAGTGTGCCACATCTGCAGTGTAATGTGTGCGTTGAAAAAATTTATCTGTGACATACAGTGTACTTTTTCAATAGAAACATAGAATGTGTCGGCAGATAAGAACCATTTGGCCCATCTAGTCTGCCCAATATACTGAATACTATGAATAGCCCCAGGCCCTATCTTATATGAAGGATGGCCTTATGCCTAATCCATGCATGCTTAAACTCCTTCACTGTATTTGCAGCTACCACTTCTGCAGGAAGGCTATTCCATGCGTACACTACTCTCTCAGTAAACATACTTTCAAGCATATATATATATATATAACATTTAAAATGAAGAAGGCGAGCAGTAAGGGACGGGGAAGTGGCCGTGATGCTGATGGTGCACGCAGAGGCCGTGGCCCTGGGTGCGCAGAAACTGTGACTGCTGCCACAGCACAAGAAAAACAATCATCCACAATACCTAGCTTCATGTCCCAGTTTGCAGGGCGTCGCAGGACACCACTCTTGAAGTCAGACCAGTGCGTTGAGTCTGGTCAACACATTCCTCACCCTGGTCCTCCTTCCTCCCACCATGGAGTGTCTGGCCAAAAAGGTGATCCCACACTCGGATATTCCGAGGACCTCTTTTTATCGCCATGCTTCCTTTGGCCCTCTCGCCAAGCACGCTTGAAGAGGGACAGATCTTGTGCCCCTATTCCCAACCTCTTGAGCAACCACAGTCACAAGAAGATAACGGTGGGAAAGGCAATTACTGTTTAATGAGGTGGATGATGATGAGACACAGTTGCCAATAAGTCAACGCCAATTACTGTCTCAAGAGATTGATGAAGAGGATGAGACACAGTTGTCAATCACTGAGGTTGTGGTTAGGTCAACAAGTCAGGAGGATGAGCAGAGTGAGGAGGTGGTGGACGATGAAGTCACTGACCCAACCTGGGAAGGTGGAAAGCCAAGCGAGGACAGCAGTACAGAGGGGGAGGATCTGCAGCACCGCAACAGGCTAGAAGAGGCAGTGGGGTGGCAAAAGGGAGAAGGTGGGCCACAGCAAACAATTGTTCCACGGAGCACCCCCATGCAGAAATCTCCCTCAACCAAGGGGTAGGTGTTCCACAGAATGGCGCTTTTTTGAGGAAAATAGACGGTGTCCACTGCGGACAGTGACATTAGTTGCGCCACATCTGCAGTGTAATGTGTGTGCTAAAAAAAATGTATCTGTGACATACAGTGTAATAGCTGGTTTTCGCTGCTGAGAGTGACATTACCAGGGCCACATCTATAGTGTAATGTGTGCATTTAAATTTTTTTAGCACTGACATACAGTATACTTTTTCAATAGAAGGTGTCCGCTTCTGAGAGCGACATTACCAGGGACACATCTAAAGTGTAACGTATGCGTTTAAAAAATGTATAAGTCACATACAGTGTACTTTTTCAATAGACGGTGTCCGCATCTGAGAGTGACATTACCAGGGCCACATCTAAAGTTTAACGTGTGCGTTTAAAAAATGTGTCTGTGACATACAGTGTACTTTTTCGTTAGATGCTGAGAACAGTGACATTAGCTGTGGTACCTCTCCTGTATAACGTTTCCTCATCCCAAATACCTGTGACATTCCCTGTAATTTTTTATTAGCCGCTGGTGACAGCATTGACATTATCTGTGGGATATCTCCTGTGTGACGTTTCCGGATCCCAAATACCTTTTTAAATGTTTTTGCGCATACACTTCCAAATCCTACGCTACTGTACATGTGACATACTTTCAAGCATATATAACATTTAAAATGAAGAAGGCGAGCAGTAAGGTACGGGGAAGTGGCCGTGATGCTGATGGTGCACACAGAGGCCGTGGCCCTGGGCGCCTTTAAACTGTGCCTGCTGCCAGAGCACAAGAAAAACAATCATCCACAATACCTAGCTTCATGTCCCAGTTTGCAGGGCGTCGCAGGACACCACTCTTGAAGTTAGACCAGTGCGTTGAGTCTGGTCAACACATTCCTCACCCTGGTCCTCCTTCCTCCCACCATGGAGTGTCTGGCCAAATAAGTGATCCCACACTCGGATATTCCGAGGACCTCTTTTTATCGCCATGCTTCCTTTGGCCCTCTCGCCAAGCACGCTTGAAGAGAGACAGATCTTGTGCCCTTATTCCCAACCTCTTGAGCAACCACAGTCACAAGAAGATAACGGTGGGAAAGGCAATTACTGTTTAATGAGGTGGATGATGATGAGACACAGTTGGCAATTAGTCAACGCCAATTACTGTCTCAAGAGATTGATGAAGAGGATGAGACACAGTTGTCAATCACTGAGGTTGTGGTTAGGTCAACAAGTCAGGAGGATGAGCAGAGTGAGGAGGTGGTGGACGATGAAGTCACTGACCCAACCTGGGAAGGTGGAAAGCCAAGCGAGGACAGCAGTACAGAGGGGGAGGATCTGCAGCACCGCAACAGGCTGGAAGAGGCAGTGGGGTGGCAAAAGGGAGAAGGTGGGCCACACCAAACAATTGTTCCACGGAGCACCCCCATGCAGAAATCTCCCTCAACCAAGGGGTAGGTGTTCCACAGAATGGCGCTTTTTTGAGGAAAATGCGGACGACAAAAGAATAGTAGTTTGCAACCTGTGCCATACAAAAATGAGCTTGAGCGTGAACACTAGCAACCTCACCACCACCAGCATGATCCGTCACATGGCATCCAAGCACCCTAATAAGTGGGCTTGTGGACACTGAGGTCTTCCGAAGCCTGATGTCCCGCGTTACGAAGTCTTCAGCCGCCACTATTTTCAAGGTCTGCCGTGCCCGCCTTACACCAACATGTGTCCGGTAACATCACCTGTGCCCTGACCAACGCAGTTACTGGTAAGGTCTACTTAACCACGGACACATAGACAAGTGCATTCGGCAAGGGACGCTACATTTCCCTGATGGCACACTGGGTGAACATTGCGGAGACCGGGAGCGAGTCGTACCCTCGGATGGCACAGGTGCTACCGACGCCAAGGATTGCGGCCCTACAGTATGTCGATCAGGGTTTCTGCCAGCACCTACGTTAGTGGCTCCAACCCCAACTTCTCCGCATCCTCCTCCACTTCTACCTCCGAATTAGCACCAGTCAGCCATCAGTGGGTACAGGCCACGCAGAAGCTAATATGCTTAGGGGACAAACAGCACACCGCCACAGAGCTGTGGCAGGGAATAAGAGACCAATCTGAGCTGTGGCTCTCGCCACTCAACCTACAACAAGGCATGGTACTGTCTGATAATGGCTGTAACTTGGTGGCGGCTCTGGAGCTCGGCAAGCTCACACACATCCCATGCCTAGCCCTCGTCTTAAACTTAGGGGTTCAGCTGTTTCTCAAAACCTACCCCAATTTGCCTGAACTACTGGTGAAGGTGCGCCGCTTGCATGCTTGACGATGCCATTACCTGTAGTCCGCACAGGCGCAGACTACAATGTGTAGTGCGCACGCGTGGGATTTCCAACAGGCTCAGGGATTACGTCAGTGCACCGGCTCTTGAATATATTATATTGAGGCGGCGCTGGACTCAGGAAGGTGGCGCTGGGTACCGAACTGAGGGGTGAGGCTGGTCACCAAGTTAGGAAGGACATCCCCTTGGGCACGTTATGTAAGTCATTTGCATATCACTAAAATCGATTTTATAAAGACTACACTGTTAGTTAATAAGGGCATCATTTGATACTGCTCAGGGAGACCTACAAGTAGATATGTTTAACTGTAGGGGGTAAAATGTGGTGACAGAATCCCTTTAATGTACTTTCTATAATAATTTGCAAAATTGAGGAATCATTGAAGGGCATTCAGAGAAGTAGGTTTGGCCCAATTAACTTTGGCTCGCACTTTAGTGCGATCCATACAAAAATGTTGTGGTGACAAGATATAACCCAGGAAAGAAACTTCTCTTACACCAAATTCACATTTACTTAAATATACCAAATGGGAGAAACAGAACTGGATCGCACATCCACAAGCTATGCTTTGATCTAATTAACCTTGCTTTTCAGCACAATATTAAGTTTACTGCCCCCTATACTGCATGCTTATACAAAATGGAATAGTTTACATTTTGATCAAAAGGCATAAGCCCACTCACCGCGTCAAGGTTACCTCTTTGAGTGGGACCTACTCTGAACTTAGCGCAGCACTGCACGGCGACCTCTAAGTTTGGCGCTGCACTGCATGGTGACCACTGGTGTCATAGAACCCACCAGCAGTTGGCGGGACCCAGCAGCCAAACAGCACCCCTGCTGCCTGGCAATGCCACCCCGGCACTGGGCCCCGCCTACCCACCAGCACAGCACCACGGCAACAGTGGCCATCATGCAGCACCCCATCATGTGAACAGTTGTCAAAGCCCACCTGAAACAAAGGCCACCATACTGTACTGCAGCACCTGAACAGTTGTCTAACACAGGGCTCGGCAAGTCCCAGGCGCTAGGTCACCATGGCGATCAGGAATTTGGTCCTGGCACTTGGGTATTTATCAGCCCGTTTTTAAAGGTGCGGGGTGACGTGTGCGGAGCGCCGGAGGGGGGCCCTTCCTGTCCGGAGGCAGCAGGAGTGGAGATGAGCGCTTCCTCAGGACTGCGATACAGATGAATTGTGCGGTGGAGCAGGGGAGAGGTGTCTCTCTTTCCTGTTCCTCTGATAGGCTGCAGGCACTAGGCCTGTAGCCTGTCAGAGGCCGGTGCAGGCAGCGTGATGACGTCATCACGCCGCCTGAGCTGTACAGTGCGGGACACAGGCCGGATGTGGCCTGCATCGCATCATTGACAGCAGCATAAGGTAAGTATATAAGTTTATTGTTTTTATTATTTATAGTATACTGTGGCAAGAAGGGGGGTGGGGCCCTATATATTGGCACAATATGGGAGGGCGGGCACTATATAGAAGAAAGGAAGCACATAATGGCCCATTATGGCTGGCACTATGGTGGCCCTATATACTGGCACATTATGAGGGGCACTATGGAGAAGAGGGGAAGGAGCACTATGCGGGCATCTATTGGGGACCCTATGTACTGGCATGCATTATTGGGGGGCTCTATGGAGAAGTGGGGGGGAGAAGCACTATGGGGGCATCTACTGGGGGCTTTATGACGTGGCTCCGCCTGGCTCCTAACTTTTTTAGCTGGCTCCTAGATTCCAAGGAAATTTGTCAATCCCTGGTCTAACACAACATGTCCTGAGCTCTCAGAAACTCCAACTGAGAGCTGGCAGGTCCATTAACACTCATATACTCATGATAATTAAAATCACCTGTGCCGAATGGGAGGAGTGCTGATACCAGGAATAAAGAAGAAAGATTACATGTAAATATACCAAATGGGAGAAGAAAAAAACTGGATCGCAAATCCACAAGCTATGCTTGGATCTAATTAACCTCGCTTCTCGGCGCAATATTAAATAAACTGCACCCTATACTGCATATTTATACAAGAGGCATTAGTGTACATTTTGATCAAAAGGCATAAGCCCACTCACTGGGTCAAGGTTGCCTCTTTGAGTGGGACCTACTCTGAACTTGGCACAGCACTGCAAGGCGACCTCTAAATTTGAAGTGATGGGTAGGCGGGGCCTTAGTGTACACTAATGCCTCTTGTATAAATATGCAGTATAGGGGGCAGTACACTGAATATTGGGCCAAAAAGCAAAGTTAATTAGATCAAAGCATAGCTTGCGGGTTCTTCTAGTTCCATGCTAGAGAGTTGGATAGATAAGAAATCATTAGAGCACTGAGAATGCCATTTTGTTAATTCCCCAGAACTCCAGTTAAAGGCTGGACTATGTGCTCTCAACCAAGGTAATACCAAAATGACATCAGCAGAAAAGTTTTTCTGAATGAATAGACCCAGTCTTCATAACCACATCAGGGGTTTTATACTCAATAAACCCTTCAGCTAATGCAGTGGTATCCACCCCAGACACCGAAATGGATTCATACCATGAGACCCAAGGCAGACACAAAATTAAAATTAAAAAAATTTGCTGCAGCCCCCCGAATCCACAAAATCTAAACCAGAAGCACACCTTCCTTGTGAAGATAAATTAGTAGGCAGAAATATCTGTAAGTCTGAGTGCCCTTCCTGATCATCACTCAGATGCTGAAGTTTTCTGCCTTCGGCCTAAAAGGACAGGATCGCAGTTGATATGCTGGGCTGCCACCTACAGAAAACATAGAACGGAAAAGAAACGGTCAACAGAAAATAATTCAGGAGGGTTGGGTGATAACAAGAACACCCACTCCTGAGGAACCCCCAGAAGACATAGTGATGCCTATTCTCTGTGTTATCCTACCCGATGAGTTTGGCCTAAGATGAAAATAAATTCTACAGCTGTCACGGAAGGTTACATATTTTTAAGGTCACCAGAGAAGCATTAAGGGAGCTTGACATTAGGTTCTGCCAGTGACGGAGCTGTAGCAATAGGGTACTGGTGTGGCAGGACTCTTGCTGTTGAACTCTCTCCGCTAGATCCCGAACCAACTGGTCAATACCCTGCATCTGATTGTCTGACACTGCCAAGGCATCCATATCTGAGCAGGTCACCTATAAAATTATTTTATGGTCAGTGATAATGTAACGTCTGTAGGTAGGGACATACACAGACAGTGAGCCCTGACCTAGAACCTAGCCCGCTTTCCCTACCTACTTGCAGAACAAGCCCTAGGTAGCAAGACCACAACTGGTCCACAGCCCCTGTGCTATTTACATTCAGTGACAGACAAACACAGTTTATGACTGAAACCTTGCACTTCATTTCCTGGAGGTAGCTGGCCCTGCATTTAGTTCGTGCACCTGGAGAAGTGGAGAAGGTGATTACAAGGCAGGGTGAACTGTCTCACAATTTTTTGTAACATGTGAACATGGGACCAACACAGATACCTCCAGTTGACAAGTGTACATGCAACAGGTCAGTCTTTTTCAAGTACAAAGTACTTTTTCAGGTACAAATATGCTAACAGATGCCCTTTAACCCCCTAACTGTTTTGTCCCAGTCCAGCTCCAGCAGTGGGAAAAGTAGCTAACTGGAAGAAGGAGGGCTTATTTAGATGCTGCTATCTCCTGAATGGTAGCAGCTAGAATCATGGGGAATATATTACTGATAGAAATCGGGATGCTGTGAATACTCGATTTCTAACCGTGATTTCTCCTCTGTTACTTTACTTTAGCTGTCATTTTGGTCTTGTATGAAAGCCAGTACTGTCAGCTTTAAAACAAGACCAGTTGCATGTTTCTGCTACCATTCAGGAGATAGCAGCATCTAAAGCAGTCATCGCCCCTCCAGTAAGCTGCTTTTCCCACTGCCCGAGCTAGACTCGGGCAAAACAGTTAGGGATTGTTATGGATGGTTAAAAGGATTGTCCCACGAAAAATATTCTACAGTTTTCAAACCAGCACCTGGATCTGAATAATTTTGTAATTGCATGTAATTAAAAATGTTGTATAGCTACTGAGTTATTCAATAAAATGTATCTGTACAGCACCACTCAATTTCTAATTTTTTGGCCAGCTCATTAAGAAAACCACCCATGCTCAGTTTCACCTTTCAACTGCCTTCTGAGCTGTGAGGTAGGAGCTGTAGTAAAATGGACACACATGGGCTGCAGCAGAAAAAAACACTCCCCTTGAGCTGTCAGCAGTGCCATACCTCCCATATAGGCAGACCACACAGCTGCTATGGAGCCCCTAGGGATGGGGGGCCCACAGTGGAGGACAGGCCCCGCCCCCTAATTACCTGCAATACTGTCTCCTGTCCAGCTTCTGTCTAGAATTCCTATCGTCAGTGGAGAAAGCTAAAGGACCTTTGATTATGTCATCACAGGTCCTGTAAGGGAACTGCACAAAGTATAGTGTAGTTCCCAGGTTAGAACAGTGCATCTGCCAGGATCTGTAATGACATCATCTTCCGAATCATAGGTCCTGCAGAATCTAGCAAAGGAACTGCACCAAGAATGGTGTTGTTCCCAGGTTAGAAAGGTCCATCTGCCAGGACCTGTGTGTCACGGTATGTTTAGTCCGCATGGGGGTCCAGGTAGTCTTTGGTGTAGGTTATCCATCTAGTAGCTGTGGCAGCTAAGTGCTTGTTGTGCCAGTGTGATGTTGTATCACTGGGTTCTTACCCGATGGAATTACTGTTCACTGGCTTCCCCTCTCCCTGCTGCTAGGCCTGTGGAGACTCTTGTTCATCTGTGTTGTGGAGGAACAGGTCGTCTCTAGCCCTGACATTACAACCAGGGATCATCAGGGTTAGTAGGGCCCAGGGTTACGGAGTATGAGCCCTCTACCATCTGGGTTGGCTCATGCTGTTAGGAGCTCAGGGCTTGGATAAGGGTTGGAGTAGGAGGTGACCTGCTCCCTTATGTCGGTTTCCAGGCCTAGTATGTTCCCGCCATCCATATATTTATATATTTACATCATGACACTGTGATGACATCATTACAGGTCCTTCAACACCTAACAGAAAGGATTAGAAGTGCACAATGTGCTCTGCATTGATCTATTGAGACTGTAATGGAGTGGTAAGAGGAGGTCCTCCACTTTTCTCTTCATTTGACCTCCCCCCATGCCCTGATTTTACACATTGCTCACTCATATATAATGACCACTACCTCATGTACCTCATACATAGTGTCCATAATGTATAAATGACCACATATTTCTGTACATACTGTATCTATTATACCTTCTATGTCTCATATCAGTACCATGCTCGGTATGTATGTATGTATGTATGCATGTATGTGTGTATATATATATACATATATATATATATATATATATATATATACACACACACACACATTGCATATATAATAAGCATATATATATAATAAATAAAGTGGGTATAGTAGATATATAGTATATACAACAGTGTACAAGGTGTAATTTATATCACATACCTCACATATCAGTGCACTGCTGTATATACTATATCTGTACATACTGCATACAAGTATATATACAGCAGTGTACAGATATTTTAGGTAAGACGTAGAATAGATGCAGTGTGTACCGGTATATAGTATATACAACAGTGCACTGATATGTGAGGTATGAGGTAGAATAGATACAGTCTGTACAGGTATATAATATATACAGCAGTGTACTGATATGTGAGGTACAAGGTACAATAGATGCAGTGTGTACAGATATATAGTATATACAGCAGTGTACTGATATGTAAGGTACGAAGTACAATAGATGCAGTGTGTACAGATATTTAGTATATACGGCAGTGTACTGATATGTGAGATATGAGGTATAAAGACGAAGTGGGTATAGGTATATAGTATATACAGCAGTGTACTGATACGTGAGGTACAAGGTACAATAGATGCAGTGTGTACAGATATATACTATATACAGCAGTGTACTGATATGTGAGGTATGAGGTAGAATAGATACAGTCTGTACAGGTATACAATATACTGTATATAGCAGTGTACTGATATGTGAGGTATAAGATACAATAGATGCAGTGTGCACAGATATATAGTTTATGCAGCAGTGTATTCATAGGTAAGGTACGAAGTACAATAGATGCAGTGTGTACAGATATATAGTATATACAGCAGTGTACTGATATGTGAAATATGAGGTATAAAGATGAAATGGGTACAGGTATATAGTATATACAGCAGTTTAGTTATACGGTGTCTCACAAAAATGAGATCATCCCTTTCATTTTTGTAAATATTTTATTACATCTTTTTATGGGACAACACTGAAGATATGACACTTTGATACAATGTAAAGTAGTCAGTGTACAGCTTGTATAAAAGTGTAAATTTGGTGTGCCCTCAAAATAACTCAACACACAACCATTAATGTCTAAACTGCTGGAAACAAAAGTGAGTACACCCTTAGTGAAAATTGTCAAATTGTGTCCTATTAGCCATTTTCCCTCCCCGATGTCATGTGACTCCTTAGTGTTACAAGGTTGCAGGTTTGAATGGGGATCAGGTGTGTTAAATTTGGTGTTATTGCTCTAAGGCTCTCTCATACTGGTCACTGGAAGTTCAACATGGCATCTCATGGCAAATAACCTAATCCTCTCTGAGGATCTGAAAAAAATAATTGTTGCTTTACATAAAGATGTCCCAGGCTATAAGAAGATTGCCAACACCCTGAAACTGAGCTGCAGCACAGTGGCCAGGTTCCACTGAGAACAGACCTTGCCATGGTCGACTAAAGAAGTTGAGTGAACTTGCTCAGAGTCATATCCAGAGGTTGTCTTTTCAACATAGATGTATGAGTGCTGCCAGCATTTCTGCAGAGGTTAAAGGGGTGGGTGGTCAGCCTCTCAGTGCTCAGACCATATGCCGCACACTGCATCAAATTGGTTGTCGTTCCAGAAGGAAGCTTCTTTAACCCCTTAAGGACACGGCCCTATTTCACCTTAAGGACCAGGCCATTTTTTGCAAATCTGACCAGTGTCACTTTATGTGGTGATATAACTTTAAAACGCTTTTACTTATCCAGGCCATTCTGAGAGAGTTTTTTCGTCACATATTGTACTTCATGACACTGGTAACATTTTGTCAAAAATTTTGAAAATTTTGAAGTTTCAATTTCTCCACTTCTATAATACATAGTAATACCTCCAAAAATAGTTATTACTTTACTTTCCCCAAATGTCTACTTCATGTTTGGATCATTTTGGGACTGCCATTTTATTTTTTAGGGACGTTACAAGGCTTTGAAGTTTAGAAGCAAATCTTGAAAATTTTCAGAAAATTTCAAAAACCCAATTTTCAAGGACCAGTTCAGGTCTGAAGTCATTTTGTGAGGCTTACATAAAATAAACCACCCAAAAATAACCCCATTCTAGAAACTACACCCCCCAAGGTATTCAAAACTGATTTTTACAAATGTTGTTAACCCTTTAGGTGTTCCACAACAGTCTATGGGAAATGGACATAAAATTTCATAATTTCAATTTTTTTTTCCGGCAAATTTTCTATTTGAATCCATTTTTTCCAGGAACAAAACAAGGTTTAACAGCCAAACATAACCCAATATTTATTGCCATGATTCTGTAGTTTGCAGAAACACCCCATATGTGGTTGTAAACTGCTGTATTGCCAAACAGCAGGGCATAGAATGAAGGGAACGTCATATGGTTTTTGGAAGGCAAATTTTGATGGACTGGTTTATTTACACCATGGCCCATTTGAAGCCCCCCTGATGAACCCCTAGAGTAGAAACTCCAAAAAGTGACCCCATTTTGGAAACTGCTGGATAAGCTGGCAGTTTTGGTGGTATTTTTTGTAGGGTACATATGATTTTTGGTTGCTCTATAATACATTTTTGTGAGACAAGGTAATAAAAAATAGAAATTCTTACATTTCATCTCCATTTGCCATAAACTCTTGAGAAACACCTAAAGGGTTAATAAAGTTTATTAAATTCTGTTTTGAATACCTTGAGGGGTGTAGTTTCTTATATAGGGTCACTTTTATGGAGTTCCTACTCTAGGGGAGCATCAGAGGAGCTTCAAATGAGACATGGTGTCAAAAAACCAGTCCAGCAAAATCTGACTTCTAAAAACCATATGGCGTTCCCTTCCTTCTATGCCCTGTCGTTTGGCGATACAGCAGTTTACGACCACATATGGGGTGTTTCTGTAAACTAAAGAATCAGGGCAATAAATATAGAGTTTTCGCAGAATTAGATAAAAGACTGCTCAACCCGCAGGTAAAATGGATAATGGATGCTCTGGTTAGATATCTGGTACCCAGCCAGAGTAATAGGCAAGAAAATTCAATCAGGAATAACCGGCACACTCAGCCTGGAATGTACGCGGAGAGCAAGGGTATCTTGCTGATAGCAATAATAACAAAAATAAATAAAGTAAAAAAGCAAAATCGCAATACAAAAGAAGTAATGCAAAAACAATAATTATGGATAAAAAGATCATATATAAAATAAAATACTACTATTATAGTAGAATGAGGTCCCCTGCTAGATGGCAGCAATAAGAGATGTAGTAGTAAATCAGTCTCAGTGCTTGATCCGTGACGTAACTTTTGTGTCCAATATATGTTTAGCAATAGTCCGTCTTGACTGCTTGAAAGTTCAAGGTCATATATTGCAAGGTTTCTGATTATAAGGATCGATGTCACACTTTCATATTCAAAATTCAGTGGAGACTGTATGTGATCCACTTTAGGGAGGGATCACTTTAGGAGCTATCTCAGTACTATATTAGCTCAAACTAGAGGGTCTTTAATCCACTTACCCAGGCAGCGCGGTAGTTCACGGTGGCATCCCACCTCGTGAGAACACGTTGTTCGCTGCTTACCTTTGGGGTCGGGTGGGCAGTTACCTCTAATAGATGTAGTAGCTCTCAGCAGTGGTATTCGGCATGGCTTCCAATGCGGCGTCTCACAGGAGCGTGTGATCAAGGTGGGATGTGTATGCTGCAGCAATATTCCGCGTGATGTAGCGCGTCCCACGTGATCACATAGAGGAAGTCCAAGGAAGACGATTACCGGGTCAAATGGAGAAGCGCTTCTCGGGAGATCAGTTTCCTATCGATAGTATGGTGGTGTCCGAGAGGGGTTCCAAACAGATGCGTTTCGAAGTCTGAACCGACTTCTTCTTCAGTGGTATCCCGCGCTCCACCAACTTCGTTTTTTCCGTAGTATTTCCTTTTTGGTTATTCCCAAAACCTGCAGTGGACCATCGATCCTCCCATTTCTGGGCGTCCATTTAGGTGACAGGCAAGCTGTTCCAATATGTATAAAGACGCATCAAGGTGCCTTAAAGAATGTACACATAGGGGTGTACCTCAAATTGTGTGCGCACAGTGTTTAATCATAGGTGTATCATCTAAACATAGCAATATATATATAACAATGTGTATACAAATGTGTAACAATAAGTGATTCCATACACAATACAATGAAAACAAAAATAAAAATAAAAACCGCTTGGTGTGAATGCATAAATCCCATTCAAAACAGTTATCGATTGTACAACTTATAAACATATATAAAAATCGCTTAGTGTGAATGGGAGGATGTGAATAAGGGAATTTTCCTTCAGTAAATCAATTGTTGGCTTTATAAAGCCAACTCCAGGGATGCTATTTATACTCAAAATAGGGGATCTTTGAAATTTCAGAGATAGTAATTGATTTTTATTCCTGTTTTTGCTTCAGTTGTTTATCCTAATTTCTTTATAATATATTTTTATTTTTTGTTTTTTATTATTCTTTATTCTTTTGAGTTATTAAATTTTTTGGTGATTTTTTAAATAATTTTTTAGCGATGTTTTAGTAATTTTTTAAAAGTAATTTTTTTTATGTTTTTTAATTTTTTTTTAAAAAACGTTCTCTTGGTTTAACAGTACTTCATTATTGGTGAGGTCTGTTTTGGTGTAGTCTTTTTTAATATGTCCGAAAGTGTATCACTTAGTGTAGGTAATGGGGTAGAGCCCACGTCCAGAGGGGGGGTCTGGGTGCTGATAGACAGCCAGACCCATACCTGCCATCTGTGACAGGGCATCGACCCCAATGAATCATAGAAACCCAAACAGTTCAAACTCAGCATTCAGGCCTTCAGGGGCAACTGTATTCAACTCAAAGATGAGCCTAGATTCTGCCCTGGACAAACGTAAGATATGTTTTCCTCCCCTCCAGTTCTTTATAACTTTCTCTATTGCTGCATACTTCATTCCACTTGGATCCTGGTTGTGGTGTGTTTTAAAATGTTTGGATAATGTGTGTTTTTCATAACCGATTTTAATATTGTACATGTGTTCCGCAATTCTTATTTTTAAAGTTCTCTTGGTTCTCCCCACATACTGTTTGCCACAAGGGCATTGTATCAAGTAGAAGACACTTGTGCTATTGCATGTGAGGGCTTCCCTGATTTTATGTATATGTGCATTGGTGGTGGATTGTATTGATTCGGTCTTTTTTGGGAATGAGGTGGCTCTACAGCTGCCACATCAGTTCCATCTGTAGAAGCCACTCAGACCCATCCAACTGCTGATGGTTTTATCCTGTCTAGAGTTTTGTTTGACGGAGGGGGCAATCTTCAATCCCAAATTAGGGGCTTTTGTATAGACAATATGTGGTTTAGTGGTAATGAATTGGTGTAGTAGCTTATCTCCCAAAATAAAATGCCAATGTTTTTTTATGATGTGTTCAGTTGTTTTGTGTTGGGCATTAAAAGGTAAAATGATGCGGACAGAATTCATACCTTCTGTTTTGGGAGTGGCTCCATTGTCTGAGAAGAAATAACATCTTTCCATATTTCTCACTTTTGTTAGTGCATTGTCTATTTCCACTATAGGGTACTCTTTATCAACAAATTGTTGTCTCAGGGTGTGTGATTCCTCCTCAAACTGTTTACCCTCAGTACAATTCCTTTTTAACCTCCTGAACTGGCTGACCGGAATGTTCAGGAATCAGGAGCCAGCGGGGTAGATGACAGCTGGAGAACAGAATATAACTGTTCCTGGCTGACGGTTTTTGATATGTACAGCATATTAAGCTCTCTTGATCCACTGTTATTCTTATGTCTAAAAATTCAATATTGGTTTTACTGAAATTAGATGAAAAAAGAAGGTTTATAGCGTTATTGTTGATGGTTTGTAGGAAATACCCTAAGAGTGCATCACTCTTTCGCCAGATGAATATAATGTCATCAATGTAGCGGTGCCAGAGTACCAGGTCTGTCCCCAGTCGTGGCGAGATATGTTTGTCCTCCCACTCTGCCATAAAGATGTTGGCATAACTGAGGGCAAACCTGGTACCCATGGCCGTTCCTCGTGTCTGAATATAATAGACTCAAACCAAAAATAATTGTGTGTTAAAATATAATCTATACCCTTGATTATGAAGTCAATCTGTTCTATAGGGTAAAGTTTCCTTTTCATTAATTGTTGTTTTATAGCCTCAATCCCATCCTGATGTTCAATTATTCATTGGATGTACATTCGTTCTTTTAACATTCATTGGATGTACAATCACTTTAAAAAAAAACATTTGGCAGCATTTTAAAGTATCTGATCCCCGCGGTCATAAACCGCGGGGATCAGATACATCGTAAAGCGCTGCAAACCGTAGGTCTGAATTGACCTGCGGTTTGCAGTGATCGCCGATACGGGGGGGGGGGGGACTCCCCTCAGGCATATGAACATGGTTCCTGCTGCACGATCGCAGCAGGAATCATGTTTCTATCGTGATTTTTTTTTTTTCACAGCAGATTTAATTTAGGGGGTATGGGTATGCCCTGTGTCCTTAAGGACTCGGACATTAGGGCGTACCCATTCAGCAGGTACCTTGTTACAATGCCCAGGGGGGTCCTGTGACCCCCCTGTATGGGCGATCGCTGCAAACCGCAGGTCAATTCAGACCTGCGGTTTGCAGCGCTTTGTGTGATCTCTGATCCCCGCGGTCTGTGACCGCGGGGATCAGAGAGTTAATGCCCCCAAAGTCTTCATCTTTAACCCCCCTGCACCCCCGCCGCCATAATATGATTGGGGCTGCTAATATGATTGGGGTGGTTGCGGGCAGCGGTGCGGGAGGAGGGCGGTGCGGCGGGCGGTGCGGTGGGCGGGATCGCGATTGCGATCCCCCGCCCGCCTCCTCTGTAATGTTTCCGTGGTTTCTAGTGGATCTATCAGAGTGTCAGCACATTGTTGACACTCTGATAGAAACGGCTGGCATCTGTGCTTGATCAGATGCCAGCCGTTTAACCCCTTCTATACCGTGGTCCGTACGGACCGCGGTATGGAAGGGTTAACAGGGAGGGAGCTCCCTCCCTCTCCCATCGGGGGGCTGCTGTGCCTTTACAGCCCCCCAACAGGATGGGATCACAGAGGGAGGGGGCTCCACTCCCTCCCCATCTATCACCCGCTGCTTTCTTATGGCAGCGGGTTATGGTTGCCATGGAGACAGGACGCTTTCAGAAGCGTCCTGCTCTCCATGGTGCTGAAAGTCTGAATAGACCTGCTAAAGGTCTATTCAGACTTTGTAAAGTACAAAATGCAGCACAGTGCACTATATAGTGTACTGTACTGTATTATACAGACACCAGATCCACTGGATCTTTCAGAACCAAGTGGGTCTGGGTCAAAAAAAAAATGTAAAAAAGTGAAAAAAAGTAAAAATGAAAAAAACACATATCACTGAATAAAAATTAAAAATAAATAAATACACTACACATATTATGTATCGCCGCGTCCGTAAAAACCTGCTCTATAAAAATATCACATGACTGAACTCCTCAGGTTAACGCCATAAAAAAAAAAAAAAATGGAGTAAATAAGCCATTTTTTGGCACCTTACATCACTAAAAGTGTAATACAAAGCGATTAAAAAGGCGTTTGCCTCCCAAAATAGTACCAATCAAACCGCCATCTCATCCCGCAAAAAATGAGCCCCTAAAACATGATTTTTTTTGTTTCAAAAATGCTTTTTAGTGTTAAATGTAAAAAAAAAACTAAAAAGTAGACATATTGGGTATCTCCACGTCGTGTAAACTGCTGTATGGCCAAACAGCAGGGCACAGAAGGAAGGGAACGCCATATGGTTTTTGGAAGGCAGATTTGCTGGACTGGTTTTTTGACACTATGTCCCATTTGAAGCCCCTCTGATGCACCCCTACAGTAGAAACTCCAAAAAAGTGACCCCATTTTGAAAACTACTGGATAAGGTGTCAGTTTTGTTGGTACCATTTTAGGGTAAATATGATTTTTGGTTGCTCTATATTACACTTTTTTTGAGACAAGGTAACAAAAAATAGAAATTCTGAAATTTCCTCTCCATTTGCCAATAACTCTTGTGGAACACCTAAAGGGTTAACAAAGTTAGTAAAACTGGTTTTGAATACCTTGAGGGGTGTAGTTTCTTAGATGGAGTCACTTTTATGGAGTTTCTACTCTAGGGGTGCATCGGGGGGCTTCAAATGGGACATGGTGTCAAAAATCCAGTCCAGCAAAATCTACCTTCCAAAAACCATATGGCGTTCCTTTCCTTCTGCGCCCTGCAGTTTGGCCATACAGCAGTTTACAACCACATATCGGGTGTTTGTGCAAACTGCAGAATCGGGGGAATAAATATTAAGTTTTGTTTGGCTATTAACCCTTGCTTTGTTACTGGAAAAATTGGATTAAAATGGAAAATGTTACAAAAAATTTAAATTCTGAAATTTTATCTCCATTTGCCATTAACTCTTGTGGAAAACCTAAAGGGTTAATGACGTTTGTAAAATCAGTTTTGAATACCTTGGGGGGTGTAGTTTCTAGAATGGGGTCATTTTTGGGTGGTTTTATTATGTAAGCCTTTACAAAGTGACTTCAGACCTGAACTGGTCCCTAAAAAGTGGGTTTTTGAAAATTTCTGAAAAATTTCAAGATTTGCTTATAAACTTCTAAGCCTTGTAACGTCCCCAAAAAATAAAATGGCATTCCCAAAATGATCGATACATGAAGTTGACATATGGGGAATGTAAATCAATAACTTTTTTTGGCGGTATTACTATGTATTATAGAAGTAGAGAAATTGAAACTTGAAAAATTGCAAATTTTTCAAAATTTTTGGTAAATTTGGTATTTAAAAAAAATGAAATTTTTTCGACTTCATTTTACCAGTGTCATGAAGTACAATATGTGACGAAAAAACAATCTCAGAATGGCCTGGATAAGAAAAAGCGTTTTAAAGTTATCACCACATAAAGTGACACTGGTCAGATTTTGAAAAAATGGCCTGGTCCTTAAGGTGAAATAGGGCCATGTCCTTAAGGGGGTTAAAGAAAATGTATTGTCAGAAAATGACCTATTGTTTAAATCAAGTTTTTATGTTAAAACTATTTTGAAAGAATTTTTGGTGATGCAATTTTTTATTTTCCATTTCACTGCCTATAAAAAAATCCTAAAATACTGCAGTTTTTTCACTGACCACTGCCCTTATAATAAGAGTCGCTTTTTGGTTAGTTTGGTTGGTTGGTTAGTACAGATAATCTCCTTATCATTACAGGCTGTATCACACTGACAGATATCACCACTTTATATAGATAGAACAGGATCCACCATTCACATAGGTGATATAATAACTTATCTGACCTTTGCACAGGTCACACAGCATGCCGAGAAAACTCCCCACTGGTGTCAGTTGGGTTATCTTCTGTCCTTTGTGTCTACGGCCAATCGTGGCTGCTGGGGCTGTAAAGAATATCTCTAAATGCTGTGAACAAAACAGCTCAGACAGGATGGATGTTCCCATAATGATATTCAGGAAATAGAATTATAAAAATGTACAGTCATAAAATAAAAAAGGATTAGAAATAAAAGGATATGCATCACTATCTGGTTTCAACGGGCAGAAAAAATTTAGGTGATACGTTCCCTGCAACATCGCCATCTAGCCATCAGTTTCTGTACCTTTCCGCAGTCCTTCTGTTACACTGTGTATCTAGCACAATAATATTTCCCAGATTCTTCAGGTTTCACTCCAGTGAGTTGAAGATAAACTTCTCCTTTATTTGTGTCTCTTGTTAGAGTTAAACGTCCCTGAAGAGACTGGGCATAGTATTTGCTATTCTCATAACATATTACACCCAGCCACTCCAGGCCTTTCCCTTCAGGTTGTCTGACCCATTCAACACAATTCATGTTAGTGCTGTCAGTGAGGGAGGCCCCGGTCACTTTACAGGTCATGTCCAGAGTCTCTGAAGGCTTCACTATCCCGGGAACAAATACATTTGTTGTCAAGCATAAAGTATATATCGAAGATGCACATAATATTTATAAATCCAGTTCATTGCTAGTATTAAGACAAGTTCATAAAATATAACTCACATTGTAGAGACAATACAACACTGAACAACCACAGAAGAATCTTCATGTCTGGTCTGAAGAAATGAAGACACTCAGTTCTGGACTTAAGTGTACTGATTCTTCACTATGTTCAGTTTCAGATCTCTCTTTTCTGTTTGAAGAGGCAGTAATTTAAATATATTTACCTACCCATATGAAGCACTTATAAAATGAAGGAACCCAATGGGGATGGATTTAACATTTTTTCAATATGTTTAAGGTGTGCACGTTTTGGAAAAACAAACAATAATTATAGGAACCCGCATTGACACGTAAAGGGTGCCTATAATTTAGTAACTACTACAATTTTCACTAAAGTAAAATCAATAAGAGAGTATGATCTTCACTATTAGTATAAACAGTCAACACATGCGATCCTCTCTATTAATGTGATTAATGCACAAGTACGGTCCTCTCTGCTGGTATAGTTAATATATAGATGCAATCCTTGCTATCGATATAATCAGTGAGCGGATGTAGTCTTTACTCTCACTTCTATAACGTAAACTAGTTTCTACCTGGATAGATGAGCAGTTATTCTCAAGTGAAGTCCTTCCAAGCAGCGCTAGGATGTTTGTATGATGCGCTTCTCGCTCTACTCACACTATGCCCTCTGCTCCGGCCGGCAGTATGCGTGCGTGTGGAGGAGCTTGCAGAGTTGAATACAGGAGTTAGTTCATGTGACGTCACACCTTTGCTCCGGGTGCCTCCAAAAGGAGAATCTTTCTCCAACATTTTCATATACCATAGCATCCTGAGGAGGATCCTATATTCTAGATCCTCATCTCTTGACCAGAGTGAAGAGCAGTTATACAGACTGTCACACAGACAGACCTGTCCTGTCATTCATTACCTAGACAATCCATTGATTGGAATGGACACTGTGTAATGCTTAATTCCCCTGTGGTGGCACTGTAGGGAAATTGAACATTTATTACTAGGTTTCCTCACAGAATACAGTCGATTACTGTTGGTCACATCAGATGGACACTTTGGGGGGAATATATTTAACCAGTGGCGTCTCTAGCTTTCAAATTTTGGGGAGGCACACTGGGGGCCAGGACAAAAGTAGGGGTGGCAGCTATAACAACTATGCATTTACACATGTATGCTTAGAAATGCTGCGATACTTTACCCAATAACTAAAACCACAACAGCAGGAGCACAGAACAATCTATACCACTGACGCCGTGTGCTCCTGCTGTACAGAACAAATGCAGCCCGCATTACCACGGACTGCTCACGCCCGGGTTTCACGGAAGTCTGCATCTAGCCTTAAGAGCCCCATGATGTGTATTTACATCATGGGTCGTTAAGGGGTTAAGACAATATCTGTTACACAAATAGAGGCACAAAGGAAATGGTGGACAATTTGGTGCAAATATTACTCCTAAATAACTACCGTGTAAGGAATGGCTTCAGTTTTATACATACCTTTGCAGTCGTCCCTTCTTTTCTGCAGGGGGGCATCAAGCTCACATTAAAGCTGAGCCTCACGCACTGCCCTTTTACGATACACGAGTTTGTGTCAAGAGTTCTTATGTGCTTTGAACCTTCAGCAATGATAAAATAAAATAAAAACTAATTAAAAAAAAATATATATATACATTTAATTAAAGAACTCCTGTTTACAGTATAAGAGCAGGGGTTCCTGTCAAAATGATAGGAGTTTCTGCATACCCCCTGTATGTCTGAAAAGCCTAGCCCTCCTCAGTTATATTACCCCTCATGTACTCTTTTAGTCTGATACCCCTCAGATATATTATATGACTGACTAAGGCCTCATGCACACGGACGTTGTTTTGGTCCGCGTCCGAACTGCATATTTTGCGGCTCGGGTGCGGACCCATTCACTTCAACGGGGCTGCAAAAGATCCGGACAGCACTCCGTGTGCTGCTCCGTTTCGTGGCCCCACAAAAAAAAATACGGCTTGTCCTATTCTTGTCCATTTTGCAGACAAGAATAGGCATTTCTACAATGGGCCACCCGTTCTGCAATGGGGGGGGGGGGCATTTTTAATATATATAAAGTTAGTGTTAATAAATACATACTGCCTTAATTTTTTTACATTTATATCCAGCCTGGGGCTGGTAGCAGAAAGGGTAGGCAGGCAATGGCAAATGAGGCAACCAGGCTCCTCCAGCAATCCTGGATTCCTCTCTAGCTCCGGTCAGTTACAACTTAGCACTGCAGCCTGAGTCTCACTGAGACTCTCTCTCAGTCACTGCAGTCAGGACAGTAGGACACACAGGAGGCTGACTCCACTCCACTCTGGGCGGGCGCGGGAAATTCAGGTGGGCCTAGCAGCTAGCAGGCGCACCACGTCTGACTCTGGCGGGAACAGCAGCAGGCGGCATTGGGCTAGGCAAGTAGGCAGTGACGCAGACGCAGCGTGACTCACTCAGCCTACGCCTCGCCGCACAACACGCACGGCGAGGCTGCTCTAGTCCAGCCTCAAGGCAGACCAGTCTCCACTCCGCCGGGTACATACAATACAGGCCAGACTCCGCCCCCTATCCAGCCCAGTGGCAGCCCGAAGCGCCGGAGAGCAAGAACAAGTGAAGTGAACCACCACCAGGCACTGCAGGCAGGCAAAATCAGCAGGCCCGCGGGGGAGGCTACTTGCTGGGCACACATTCAGTCAGTTGTATTTCACTTGGGGGGGGCAATTAGCGGGCACAGCGGGATATAGGGGGGGCTGTGGCCCCCTCTGGCCCCCCCTTGGCGACGCCACTGCATTTAACCACTTCAGCCCCCCTAGCTTAAACCCCCTTAATGACCAGACCACTTTTTACAATTCTGCACTACACTACTTTCACCGTTTATTAGTCGTACAACTTACCACCCAAATGAATTTTACCTCCTTTTCTTCTGACAAATACAGCTTTTTATTTTGGTGGTATTTGATTGCTGCTGAGATTTTTCGTTTTTCTGATATTAATCAAAAAAGACCGCAATTTTCAAAAAAAAAGTGTATTTTTAACTTTTTCTGGTTAAATTGTTCAAATATAATTACATTTCTATACAAGTTTGTGTCAGAATTTATTGTGCTACATGTCTGTGATAAAAAAATCCAATAAGTGTATATTTATTGGTTTGCGCAAAAGTTATAGCGTTTACAAACTATGGTACAAAAAAGTGAATTTCCGCATTTTGAAGCAGCTCTGACTTTCTGAGCACCTGTCATGTTTCTTAAGGTGCTAGAATGCCAGGATAGTATAAATACCCCCCAAATGACACCATTTTAGAAAGAAGACACCCCAAAGTATTCACGGAGGGGCATGGTGAGTTCATGTATCATTTCATTTTTTTTCACAAAATTCACAAGTTAGCGGAAAATGACACTTTCTGAGGAAACAAAATAATAATAAAGTTTCCATTTCTGCTAACTTCTGGCAAAAAAAATAAAATCTCCCACGGACTCACTATACCTCTCAGCGAATACCTTGGGTTGTCTACTTTACGAAATGGGGTCATTTGTGGGGTGTGTTTACTGTTGCATTTTGGGCGGGGCTAAATTGTGAGCAACCTTGTAAAGCCTAAAGGTACTCGTTGGACTTTCAGCCCCTTTATGCACCTAGGCTGCAAAAAAGTGTCACACATGTGGTATCGCCGTACTCAGAAGAAATAGAGCAATGTGTTTTTGGGTGTATTTTTACATATACCCATGCTGGGTGAGAGAAATATCTCTGTAAATTCACAACTTTGTATAAAAAAAATAAAAAAGTTGTCATTTACAGAGATATTTCTCACACCCAGCATGGGTATATGTAAAAATAAACCCCAAAACACATTGTCCTACTTCTACGGAGTACAGCGATACCACATGTGTGACACTTTTTTGCAGCCTAGGTGCGCAAAGGGGCCCAAATTCCAATGAGTACCTTTTAGGAGGGCATTTTTAGGCATTTGGATTCCAGACTTCTTCTGACGCTTTAGGGCCCCTAAAATGCCAGAGCAGTATAAATACCCCACAAGTGACCCCATTTTGGAAAGAAAACACCCCAAGGTATTCCGTAAGGGGCATGGCGTGTTCATAGAAGATTTTTTTTTTCTGGCACGTTAGCGGAAATTGATTTTTTTTGTTTTTTTCTCACAAAGTCTCCCATTCCTCTAAGTTGTGACAAAAAGTTCAATCTTTCATGGACTCAATATGCCCCTCAGCGAATACCTTGGGGTGTCTTCTTTCCAAAATGGGGTCATTTGTGGGGTGTTTATACTGCCCTGGCATTTGAGGGTCTCCGTAATCATTACATGTATGGCCAGCATTAGGAGTTTCTGCTATTCTTCTTATATTGAGCATACGGGTAATGAGATTTTTTTTTTCCATTCAGCCTCTAGGCTGAAAAAAAAAAATGAACGGCACAGATTTCTTCATTCACATCGATCAATGTCATAGGAAGGACATAGGAGTGCTTGCGAAATAAAGCTGCGATCGCTAATAAAGATCCAAAAAGCTCAAAAGTGATCTCTATAGCGCCGCAGCGATTTTACAGTGTTTTTGCAGTGATCAGAAAAAAAAAAATTCTGACACTGCGGTGGGGCGGACTGAATGAAAGTGTGTGTGCACAAGATCAGGCCTGATCGGGCGAACACTGCATTTTTTGTAGAGCCGAAGGTGACCGTAATGTACTGATATAGATCTGATTGCGATCAGTCTTGATCACTTACAGATACTATATAGTACTAGTGCTGATTAGCGACAGCGATGACGCTAATCAGCGACTAATCAGTGACTGCGGTGCGGTGGGCGCTAACTACCTGACAAGTAGCTAACTAACTGGCGGTGATAAGGGACCCTTAGGCCCCATTCACACGTCCGCAATTCTGTTTCGCATTTTTCGGAATGGAATTGCGGACCCATTTATTTCTATGGGGAGACTTTGTCCCGCTCGGATCCGGAATTGCCGATCCGCACTTCTGGGTCCGCAAAAATATAGAACATGTCCTATTCTTGTCCGCAATTGCGGACAAGAAAAGGCATTTTCTATATAGTTCTGGCAATGTGCGGATCCATAAAATGCGGAAAGCACATTGCCGGTGTCCGTGATTTGCGGATCCGCAAAACACATATGGACTTCTGACTGGAGCCTTACAGGGAGGTGATCAATGACAGGGGGGTGATCAGGGAGTCTATATGGAGTGATCAGGGGTTAATAAGGGGTTAATAAGTGACAGGGGGGGTGTAGTGTAGTGTAGTGTGGTGCTTGATGCTACTTACAGAGCTGCCTGTGTCCTCTGGTGGTCGATCCAAGTAAATGGGAGGACCAGAGGATCAGGTAGCAGGTATATCAGATGCTGTTAACAAAACAGCGTCTGATATACCTATTTGATGCGATTTATTTTACATCTACAGCCTGCCAGCGAATGCTCATCGCTGGCAGGCTGTAGTATAACTTCACAGCTGCACGGCGTTCACAGGAAGTCTCGCGTTCGCGAGATGACGCGTAGATGCGTCAAGGTGAAATAACCCGGCCGTCCGCAGGACGCATCACTGCGTTAGGCGGTCGGGAAGCAGTTAAGATCTGCGGTTTATGCTGCCTTTGATATACACTGCACTGCCAGAGTATGTGCCTAATTCGGAGGCACATCTGGCAGCCAGGGGCGTAACTAGAGTTCTTTGGGCCCCAGGGAAATCTTTGAATTGGGACACCCCGCCTCCACCCCCCAGTCGCGGTCGCACCCTCTGCGTTATGCCCCTGCTCCCATCACTACAGAAATACAGGGTAATACAGCACCCCATACCTCTTACATCCAGAGACGTCTCCTTTGATGTAGATGTTCTCTTTCCTCATCTTCAGACCTTCAGACCAGACCACCATTTTTCAGCCATTTTTTGTCTCTGCAGTTTGACAAAATAAAAAAAATCTTAGTTTACTACTTTTCCATCATCCTCCCATCTTCTGGACAAATCATCCTACTACCCCCAATACTGTGCTGCTGTGGTCACCAATATTATACTGCAGAAACAGATAAACCTTCTAGTACCACACAGAGCCCCCCATATAAAATACCCTTCTTTGTGGCCTCTGTAGATGCACCCATAGTGCCCCTCAATAATGTGCCAGTAAGAAGTGCCACCATAGTGCCAACAAATCATGTGCCAGTAAAAAGTGCCCCCATAGTGCCCCCCAATAATGTGCCAGTAAGTGCCCCCATAGTGCCACCCAATAATATGCCAGTAAAAAGTTCCCCATAGATGCCTCCCTAATCATGTGCCAGTAAGAAGTGCCCCTATAGATGTCCCCCAATCATGTGCCAGTAACAAGTGCCTCTCCCCCCAACCATGTGCCAGTAACAATTGCCTCTCTTTGTGAATCATGTGCCAGTAACAAGTTCCTCCCCCCCAATCATGTGCCAGTAACAAGTGCCTCTCCCCCCAAATCATGTGCCAGTAACAAGTGCCTCCCCCCATCATGTGCCAGTACCAAGTGCCTCCCCCAAATCATGTGCCAGTAACAAGACCCTCCCCAATCATGTGCCAGTAACAAGTGCCTCCCCCAATCAAGTGCCAGTAATAAGTGCCTTTCCCCCCCAATCATGTGCCAGTAGCAAGTGCCTCCCCCCAATCATGTTCAAGTAACAAGTGCCTCCCCCCCCCCAATCATGTGCCAGTAACAAGTGCCTCCCCCACCCAATCAGGTGCAAGTAACAAGTGCGTCTTCCCCCTCTAATCATGTGCCAGTAACAAGTGCCCCTCCCCCAAAAATCATGTGCCAGTAACAAGTATTGTACCATATAAAAAAATAAAATAAACACTTATACTTACCTCCATGGCAGCGATGCGATGCAGACCTCTTCCAGGCTTTGTCCTGCGCTGTGCAGCTCAGGCGGCACGATGACGTCATCACGCCGTCTGCACCAGCTTCTTAAAGGACAGGGAGGATAGTACCTATACTAAAGGGATAGGGAAACATCAGAAAGGGGAAGGGTAAACCAGAGGAAAAGGGAGTAACAACAAGAGGTTGTGTATGACGAACATAGAAAAGACTCTAAGTGGTATTTATTGTTGTACAAGTATCTAGCCAACAGATATCATTCAAGAAAATACTTGCTTTTTGTCCAAATATCCCAGAATCTCTGGTATGCAATCTTTTTGTTGTTCTGGATGGCAAGGATTTTTTCATAGTAGCAGTTTGCATTCAGTATTCAAATAACTTAATTAATATGCGGAATAGTGATGGACTTCCAATAGCGAGTAATTACCAACTTGGTTGCCATGTGAAGGTGGGCTACCAATAACAAGGCTATTTCAGGAGTAAGTGTAGTTGTAGATTCTGTGAGAATATGGATGATCCTTTGTGTGGTCTACCAAAGGGGAGCTGTCACGGATCAGCGGGTGTGGACCCACTGTGCCACTGACTGGCTATACTCTGGAGGGGCATGTCTAAGCAACTATCTGGTTTTCACTAGAGCCTCCGATGCTGAGGATAAACTTGAGCCGATAGGGTAGTTGCCGGGGGCTACTCCAGAGCAACTACCTAGTCAGTGGCAGCTGGTCCGGGCAGACCAGGAGATACCTCGAGAGGTACCAGCAGTACAGGCGAAGTCAGGCAGGCGGGGTCGTTACCAGGAGCAACAGATCAGGACCGAAAGATGAGGCAGAGGCGTAGTCAGGCAGGCAAAAGGTCGGGGCAGGTGGCACAGGTAAGTAGACAGGCAATCCGGGCCGGCAACAGGAGAGACAAGGCAAGAAGGCAGAGATAAGACGATAAGCAGAGTCCACAAACGAAGTATAGATTAGGAGCACCAGTGGTTATCAGGCTCTTTAGCAAACACTAGGACCTTGACACTGAGGCATCTGGGAAGGGGGCTGAGCCACTTAAATATATACGCAGGAGAGCCAGGGTTGGTCAGCGAGATCACCTGACTCAACCCAGCCCCGCCCAGGGAGTGATGCGTACTGCCCCTAGAGCAGTGTAACATGAAGCCAGAAAAACTCATGCTGTGTCCAGGCTGAATGGAAGCTGTGGAGTGGAACCCTCAGAAGCAATATCACGTATACAAACAGAGTGTCTTGGACTGCAGCGGTAAGTGGGGGAGCAGCGGCACACCGCAGCCGCTGTTGCAGGAGCAAAGGTGGTGCAATCCCAGGAGGATATGTTTAAGAGTACCTATTTGGCTACAATTCCTCCAGCAATATTGTGAGCAGAATGGGAACATGGGATATAGGCGATCATGGGTGAGATACCATCTGTGATAAGTTTTCAGTAAGGCCCCTTTCAGACGAGCGAGTTTTCCACGCGGGTGCAATGCGTGACGTGAACGCATAGCACCCGCACTGAATCCTGACTCATTCATTTCAATGGGTCTATGTACATGAGCTTTTTTTTTAACGCATCAGTTCTGTGTTCCGTGAAAAACGCAGCATGTTCTATATTCTGCGTTTTTCACGCAGCTCTGGCCCCATAGAAGTGAATGGGACTGCATGAAAAACGCATTGCATCTGCAAGCAAGTACAGATGCAATGCCTTTTTCACTGATGGTTACTAGGAGATGTTGTTTGTAAACCTTCAGTTTTTTATCACGCGCGTGAAAAACGCATCAAAATGCATTGCACCCACGAGATAAAAACGAAACAACTGAACGCAATTGCAGACAAAACTGACTGAACTTGCTTGCAAAATGGTGCAAGTTTCACTGAACGCACCCTAAACACATCCAGACCTAATCCGTCGTGCTCGTGTGAAAAGAGGCCTAAGGCTTCCCTGTGTGCTACACTTCTAAAGAGTTTGTGGATGAAAGTGTAGGACTTTTGCCACTGTGTTAGTGAAGAAGAGGTACCCAGGTCTTCTTGCCGTTTTAGGGTACTTTCACACTTGCGGCATGGCTATCCGGCAGGTTGTTCCGGTGGGTGAAAAGCCTGCCGGATCCACCATGCCACAAGTACCCGTGTGCTGCCGCTCTGTCCCCATTGACTAGGACTAAAAAGTCAGACCTGCAGTACTTTTAGTCCGGCGATCTCTGGCCGTGCACTGCCGTGCTGCGCCGTAGCTCTGCCCCCACCCCCATCATAGTCAATGGAGACAGAGCGGCAGCACCCAGGTACTTGCGGCATGGCGGATCCGGCGGGCAGTTAACCAGCCGGAACAGCCTGCCAGATAGCCATGCCACAAGTGTGAAAGTACCCTTAGCATATTAGTGGTAAGGATCATATTGGATTTATTCCCAATGTGGTCAGACTCATAACACCTGAAGATGCCTTTGGTTCCCAAGAAAAGTCGAGGTGGTATCTGAAGTGGGAGCATGTTGGTGAAATGTGAAATGTGTTTTTTTATGAATTATCTTAACTGAGGAAATTTGTAAAACTCTTGGTTTTGGATATGGTATAGGGTTTTGATATGTTCGAAATGGAGATGTCCCTGTTTATCATAGAGTGCATCAAGAGTTAATATGTTGTGTTGTGTCTAGGCTCCTCAAGAAAGCCTAGTGAAATGTCTTGTGGGTGACACATGAGTAGGTCTTTTTTAGTTTTGATTTTAAAATAAAGTCAGAGATATTGATGGTAGTGTAATTTGAGGAGATGGGGTCCATAGAGTAGCTATCAATCTATTTGTAAGGAAAGGTGTGCCTACTAGATGGTATTCCATTTGTACCCAGGATCTGGAAAAGTCCTGTGACTACCAGTAATATAGTTGGTGTAGTATAGTTGCCCACTAGTAATCTTTAAGGCCTGGAAAGGTTAATCCTTCTACCTCTTTTCTGCTTGTTTGTATAAAGAAGACAGTCCTAGAACTCCTTAGCCCCACATTATGCCTCATTAGCCCCCATTATGCCTCATTAGCCCCCCTTATGCCTTTCATTAGCCCCCATTATGCCTCATTAGACCCCCATTATGCCTCATTAGACCCATTAGAGTTCATATTCCTAATTAGCCCCCATATGTCTCATTGGCCCCCCATTATGCCTCGCATTAGCCTCATTAGCCCCCATGTGCCTCATTATGCCCCCATGTGCCTCATTAGCCCCCAGCAGCCTCATTTTTATAAAAAAAAACAAAAAACATACCTCTCCTGCTCCTGGATGCCGCTACTCCTCGCAACCCGTGATGTTCTTCCTCCTGATGTCGGCTCTCGGCTGTGCGATCTGAACTGGCGTGAACAGAGTGGTGTCACGCTGTGTGCAGCCCTGCACAGCCGACAGCCGATGACCAGGAAGCGGTAAGTACTGAGCGTTTACCGCTTACTGGTCCTCAGGTACTAATGAGCGCTTTCAAAATAGAAGCGCTTCATTAGTATTCACCGGCCAGTACCCTTTGAGGCTTGATTAGGGTGTGCCCAGGCACACCCGTTACACCCTGTGTGCACGCCTATGTGACCGAGTGTGGAGGTGGCAGCAGCATGAGGAGACCACATAGCGGCACAATGACAGTGTTTGGAGGTGGCAGCAGCATGAATAGGCCACAGAGTGGCACAATGACAAAGTCTAGAGGTGGCAGCAGCATGAGTAGGCCACAGAGTGGCACAATGACAGAGTCTGGAGGTAGCAGCAGCATAAGGAGGCCACAGAGTGGCACAATGACAGAGTGTCGATCGATACTTCAGGGGGAACCTGCCTGGCATGAACAGGCCTCTAGTAGCTACAGACAATTAGAAAACAAAGCGTCAAGATAGCTTTGAGCACGGAAAAGATTTTACCGCATATAACTACAGCGCTGAACGGTGAATAAATTTTGTTTTTCGACCGAAATACGTCACAAAATGTTTATCCACATATTACTGCATATAACTAAATCTTATATTTCCACATAAGATTTTACTGCATATAACTAAAGCGCCGAACGCTGAATCAAAAATTTTCCACCGAAATATGTCACAAGAGATTTTACCACATATTACTGCAGCGCTGAACGCTGAATAAAATTTGTTTTTTGACCGAAATACGTCACAAAAGGTTTTACCACATATTACTTCGACCCAAATACGTCAATAAAGATTTTACCACATATAACGGAGCACGCAGATGGAGAGGGTCTTCGGAATCCCCCCCTCTATACCGACATCTCTGAAATGAACCGCTGCTCCCAACAGCAGCCCTCCTGGGAAGGTCATTGAGCGTCTCAGTCATCCGGCATCTATTCGCCCCGCTGAAGGATTATTTTGAAAGTGTGTAGAAGCCACACGGGGCCCCCACGTTGCAGATTTATCATGGAGATTTTACTGCAAATAACTACAGCACTGACTGCTGAATAAAATTTGTTTTTCGACCGAAATACATGACAAAAGATTTTACTGCATATAACTAAAGCGCTGAATGCTGAATAAAATAAGTTTTTTCACCGAAATATGTCACAAAAATTTTTACCACATATAACTGCAGTGCTGAACGCTGAATAAAATTTGTTTTTCGACCGAAATACGTCACAAAAGGTTTTACCACATATTACTTCGACCCAAATACGTCAATAAAGATTTTACCACATATAACGGAGAACGGAGATGGAGAGGGTCTTCGGAATCCCCCCATACTATACCGACATCTCTGAAATGAACCGCTGCTCCCAACAGCAGCCCTCCTGAGAAGGTCATTGAGCGTCTTGGTCATCCGGCATCTATTCGCCCCGCTGAAGGATTATTTTTAAAGTGTGTAGAAGCCACACGGGGCCCCCACGTTGCAGATTTATCATGGAGATTTTACCGCAAATAACTACAGTGCTGACCGCTGAATAAAATTTGTTTTTCGACCGAAATATGTCACAAAAGATTTTACTGCATGTAACTAAAGCGCTGAACGCTGAATAAAATTTGCTTTTCCACCGAAATACATTACAAAAGATTTTACCAGATATTACTGCAGCGCTGAATGCTGAATAAAATTAGTTTTTCCACCAAAATACATCACAAAAGATTTTAACACATATAACTGCAGTGCTGAATGCTGTATAAAATTAGTTTTTCCACCAAAATGCGTCACAAAAGATTTTACCACATATAACTTCGACCCAAATACGTCAATGAAGATTTTACCACATATAACGGAGCATGGAGATAGAGAGGGTCTTTGGATTCCCCCCGCACTATACGGATGTCTCAGAAATGAACCGCTGCTCCTTACAGCAGCTCCTGGGACGGACATGGAGCGTCCTAGTCATCCGGCATTTATTCGCCCCGCTGAAGGATTATTTTGAAAGTGTGTAGAAGCCACACGGGTCCCCCACACTGCAGATTTATCATGGAGACATCATGGAGATTTTACCGCATATAACTACAGGACTGAACGCTAAATAAAATTAGTTTTTCGACCGAAAAACGTCAATAAAGATTTTACCACATATTACTGCAGTGCTGAACGGTGAATAAATTTAGTTTTTCGACCGAAATACGTCACAAAAGGTTTTTCCACATATTACTGAATATAACTAAATTACTGCATATAACTAAATCTTATATTTCCACATAAGATTTTACTGCATATAACTAAAGCGCTGAATGCTGAATAAAATTTGCTTTTTCACCGAAATATGTCACAAAAGATTTTACCACATATAACTGCAGTGCTGAACGCTGAATAAAATTTATTTTTCCACCGAAATACGTCGCAGGATATTTTACCACATATTACTGCAGCGCTGAACGCTGAATAAAATTTGTTTTTCGACCGAAATACGTCACAAAAGGTTTTACCACATATTACTTCGACCCAAATACGTCAATAAAGATTTTACCACATATAACGGAGAAAGGAGATGGAGAGGGTCTTCGGAATCCCCCCTACTATACCGACATCTCTGAAATGAACCGCTGCTCCCAACAGCAGCCCCCCTGAGAAGGTCATTTAGCGTCTTGGTCATCCGGCATCTATTCGCCCCGCTAAAGGATTATTTTAAAAGTGTGTAGAAGCCACACGGGGCCCCCACGTTGCAGATTTATCATGGAGATTTTACCGCAAATAACTACAGCGCTGACCGCTGAATAAAATGTATTTTTCGACCGAAATATGTCACAAAAGATTTTACTGCATGTAACTAAAGCGCTGAACGCTGAATAAAATTTGTTTTTCCACCGAAATACATTACAAAAGATTTTACCAGATATTACTGCAGCGCTGAACGCTGAATAAAATTAGTTTTTCCACCAAAATAGTCACAAAAGATTTTAACACATATAACTGCAGTGCTAAATGCTGTATAAAATTAGTTTTTCCACCAAAATGCGTCACAAAAGATTTTACCACATATAACTTCGACCCAAATACGTCAATGAAGATTTTACCACATATAACGGAGCATGGAGATAGAGAGGGTCTTTGGATTCCCCCCGCACTATACGGATGTCTCAGAAATGAACCGCTGCTCCTTACAGCAGCTCCTGGGACGGTCATGGAGCGTCCTAGTCATCCGGCATTTATTCGCCCCGCTGAAGGATTATTTTGAAAGTGTGTAGAAGCCACACGGGTCCCCCACACTGCAGATTTATCATGGAGACATCATGGAGATTTTACCGCATATAACTACAGGACTGAACGCTAAATAAAATTAGTTTTTCGACCGAAAACGTCAATAAAGATTTTACCACATATTACTGCAGTGCTGAACGGTGAATAAATTTAGTTTTTCGACCGAAATACGTCACAAAGGTTTTTCCACATATTACTGAATATAACTAAATTACTGCATATAACTAAATCTTATATTTCCACATAAGATTTTACTGCATATAACTAAAGCGCTGAATGCTGAATAAAATTTGCTTTTTCACCGAAATATGTCACAAAAGATTTTACCACATATAACTGCAGTGCTGAGCGCTGAATAAAATTTATTTTTCCACCGAGAAATACGTCACAGGATATTTTACCACATATTACTGCAGCGCTGAACGCTGAATAAAATTTGTTTTTCGACCGAAATACGTCACAAAAGGTTTTACCACATATTACTTCGACCCAAATACGTCAATAAAGATTTTACCACATATAACGGAGAAAGGAGATGGAGAGGGTCTTCGG
Source organism: Bufotes viridis (assembly GCA_033119425.1). Taxonomy (NCBI): domain Eukaryota; kingdom Metazoa; phylum Chordata; class Amphibia; order Anura; family Bufonidae; genus Bufotes; species Bufotes viridis. The sequence continues at coordinate 210,941,190 of CM065589.1, read as the reverse complement.
AATCCCCCCATACTATACCGACATCTCTGAAATGAACCGCTGCTCCCAACAGCAGCCCCCCTGAGAAGGTCATTTAGCGTCTTGGTCATCCGGCATCTATTCGCCCCGCTGAAGGATTATTTTTAAAGTGTGTAGAAGCCACACGGGGCCCCCACGTTGCAGATTTATCATGGAGATTTTACCGCAAATAACTACAGCGCTGACCGCTGAATAAAATGTATTTTTCGACCGAAATATGTCACAAAAGATTTTACTGCATGTAACTAAAGCGCTGAACGCTGAATAAAATTTGTTTTTCCACCGAAATACATTACAAAAGATTTTACCAGATATTACTGCAGCGCTGAACGCTGAATAAAATTAGTTTTTCCACCAAAATAGTCACAAAAGATTTTAACACATATAACTGCAGTGCTAAATGCTGTATAAAATTAGTTTTTCCACCAAAATGCATCACAAAAGATTTTACCACATATAACTTCGACACAAATACGTTAATGAAGATTTTACCACATATAACGGAGCATGGAGATAGAGAGGGTCTTTGGATTCCCCCCGCACTATACGGATGTCTCAGAAATGAACCGCTGCTCCTTACAGCAGCTCCTGGGACGGTCATGGAGCGTCCCGGTCATCCGGCATTTATTCGCCCCGCTGAAGGATTATTTTGAAAGTGTGTAGAAACCACACGGGTCCCCCACACTGCAGATTTATCATGGAGACATCATGGAGATTTTACCGCATATAACTACAGCACTGAACGCTAAATAAAATTTGTTTTTCGACCGAAATACGTCAATAAAGATTTTACAACATATTACTGCAGTGCTGAATGCTAAATACATTTTGTTTTTTGACCGAAATACGTCACAAAAGATTTTACCACATATAACTGCAACAGTGAACGCTGAATATATTTTGTTTTTCTACCGAAATACGTCACTAAAGGTTTTACCACATACAACTGCAAAAGTAAACGCTGAATATATTTTGTGAACTAATAATAACTGCGGAATTAAATTGTGTATATATTTTTTGTTTTGTACTGAAATAGGCCACTTAAACTCTTTCACCACAAATAAATGCAACAGTGAAGTGCATACATTTTTTTCCTTTTTGTACTGAAATAGGACATGATGAACTCTTTCACCACATATAACTGCAGAAGTGAACTGAGAATATATTTTTCTTTTTGTACTGAAATAGGCCAGTTAACGCTTTTAGGAGAAATAAATGCACCAGTGAAGTGCGTATATTTTTTTTCTTTCTGTACTGAAGTAGGCCGCTAGACGCTTTTGCCACAAATAACTGCACCAGTGAAACGCATATATTTTTTTCTTTCTGTACTTACATAGGCCACTAAACGCTTTCAACACATATAACTGGGATGTGAACTGAGAATATATTTTTTGAAATAGGCCAGTAAATGCTTTTGCCACAAATAAATGTACCAGTGAAGTGCGTATATATTTTTCTTTCTGTACTGAAATCAGGCCACTAAATGCTTTTGCCACAAATAACTGCACCAGTGAAGTGCGTATATATTTTTTCTTTCTGTACTGACATAGGCCACTAAACGCTTTCAACACATATAACTGCAAGTGAACTGAGAATATATTTTTCTTTTTGTACTGAAATAGACCACTAAATAACTCCATATCAGCATGGCTTCATGAGGAGGTAAGTTCTAGACTTGACAGCGGCGAATCAATGGATGTCGTATATCTGGACTTCTCCAAAGCATTTGACACCGTACCTCATAAAAGGTTAGTATATAAAATGAGGATGCTCGGACTGGGAGAAAATGTCTGTATGTGGGTAAGTAACTGGCTGAGTGACAGAAAACAGAGGGTGGTTATTAACGGTAGATACTCAGATTGGGTCACTGTAACTAGTGGGGTACCTCAGGGGTCAGTATTGGGCCCTATTCTCTTCAATATATTTATCAATGATCTTGTAGAAGGCCTGCACAGTAAAATATCTATTTTTGCAGATGACACTAAACTGTGTAAAGTAATTAACACTGAAGAGGACAGTTTTCTGCTACAGAGGGATCTGGATAGATTGGAGGCTTGGGCAGAAAAATGGCAGATGAGGTTTAACACTGACAAATGTAAAGTTATGCACATGGGAAGGAATAATGCAAGTCACCCGTACATATTAAATGGTAAAACACTCGGTAACACTGACATGGAAAAGGATCTAGGAATTTTAATAAACAGCAAATTAAGCTGCAAAAACCAGTGTCAGGCAGCTACTGCCAAGGCCAATAAGATAATGGGTTGCATCAAAAGGGGCATAGATGCCCGTGATGAGAACATAGTCCTACCACTTTACAAATCACTAGTCAGACCACACATGGAGTACAGTGTACAGTTCTGGGCTCCTGTGAACAAGACAGACATAGCAGAGCTGGAGAGGGTTCAGAGGAGGGCAACTAAAGTAATAACTGGAATGAGGGATCTACAGTACCCTGAAAGGGTATCAAAATTAGGGTTATTTACTTTAGAAAAAAGACGACTGAGGGGAGATCTAATAACTATGTATAAATATATCAGGGGTCAGTACAGAGATCTATCCCATCATATATTTATCCCCAGGACTGTGACTGTGACGAGGGGACATCCTCTGCATCTGGAGGAAAGAAGGTTTGTACACAAACATAGAAAAGGTTTCTTCACTGTAAGAGCAGTGAGACTATGGAACTCTCTGCCTGAGGAGGTGGTGATGGTAAGTACAATAAAGGAATTCAAGAGGGGACTGGATTTACTTCTGGAGTGTAATAATATTACAGGCTACAGCTACTAGAGAGGGGTCGTTGATCCAGGGAGTTATTCTGATTGCCTGATTGGAGTCGGGAAGGAATTTTTTTCCCCTTAAGTGAGGAAAATTGGCTTCTGCCTCACAGGGGTTTTTTGCCTTCCTCTGGATCAACTTGTAGGAAACAGGCCGAACTGGATGGACAAATGTCTTTTTTCGGTCTTATATACTATGTTACTATGTTACTATGTTACTAAATGCCGTTGCCACCAATAAATGCACCAGTGAAGTGCGTATATTTTTTTCTTTCTATAATGAAATAGGCCACTAAACGCTTTTGCCACAAATAAGTGCACCAGTGCAGTACGTAGATTTTTTTCTTTCTATACGTTTTCAACACATACTGTATAACTGCAGAAGTGAACTGAAGCCACTAAAGGCTTTTCAACATTTGCACTTGCACCGCAAGAACAAATTGCTGGAATGACAGAGCTGTATAATGGCTATTTGGATCCCCAAATAATCTTTCCCTGCACTTGTAACTCGCTTTTCTAGCACTGTTCCTAGCACCTTCTGACATCTCTCCCTGCACTAAGATGCTGTGAAATGATTTTTCCCTATCCTTTCCCTGCACTTGTAAATTAAATCGCTTTTCTGGCACTGTCCCTAGCGCCTTCTGACGTCTCTCCCTGCACCTAGATGCTGTGAAATGATTCCTCCCAATGCTTTCCCTGCACTTATAAATAGTTTTTTTTTTTTTTTCACAATTAGTTTTTTCCAATTGCTGTGCCTAGTGTCTTCTCACATCTGTCCCTGCACTCAGAATGCTGAAAAATGTCAGAATCTAAAATGGCTGCCGTATTTGAAAAGCTGTGACATCACAGGGCTAGCTGGCTGCTGATTGGCTTCATGCATGCATGTCAATCTGGGTGATCCCGCCTTCCCAGAGTTCCTTGCTCCATGTCCTCAGTCCTGACATGTGTACCTGCCATTTTAGGAAAATTGCGATTCGTTACCATGAAGCGTGAAGGAATTCACATTCGTTGTGAATAGAAATTTTCCTGAAATTCGGATCGAAATCCACTTTGTCAACTTCGATTCACTCATCTCTATTTATAATATTTGTACAGGAAAGTATTTGTAAATTATTTTCGCTTTAGGGTACTTTCACAATAGCGTTTTGGATTCCACTTGTGAGATCCGTTTCAGGGCTCTCACAAACGGTCCAAAACGGATCAGTTAAGCCCCAATGCATTCTGAATGGATAATGATCCATTCAGAATGCATCAGTTCGGCTCCGTTCCGCCTCTATTCCGTTTTGGAGACGGACACCAAAACGCAGTTTGCAGCATTTTGGTGTCCGTCTGAAGAGGCGGAGCCTAAGGGATCCGTTTTGAATTACAATGTAAGTCAATGGGGACGGATCAGTTTTTAATGACACAATATGGTGCATTTGAAAACGGATCCGTTCCCCATTGACTTTCAATGTAATTTAAAACGGATCCGTTTTTGACTTCTTTAAAGCTAATGCAAACGGATCCGTTCTGAACGGATACAAACGTTTGCATTATAGGTGCGCAAATAAACAGACGGATCCGCACCAACGCAAGTGTGAAAGTACCCTTATATCTAGATCCTGTAATAAAAGTCTAATATCTGTTCATTGTTCATAAAAATAATTATTCTTTATAAAGTTGAGACCAGAGAAAGAATTCATTGCTCAATGCAGTGATATTTCCAGTGTATTTATCCACTTCTATAAATCAGTTTCTGTACGTGTCCTCAGTCCATCTGTTACACTGTGCTAATTGTCTAGCACAATAATATTTCCCAGATTCTTCAGGTTTCACTCCAATGAGTTTAAGATAAACTTCTCCTTTATTTGTGTCTCTTGTTAGAGTTAGACGTCCCTGAAGAGACTGGGCATAGCGGGTGTCTGCATCATACCATATTACCCCCAACCAGTCCAGTCCTTTCCCTTCAGGTTGTCGGACCCAGTGTACACCAAACATGTTACTGGTGTCAGTGAGGGAGGCCCCGGTCACTTTACAGGTCATGTCCAGAGTCTCTGAAGGCTTCACAGTCCCAGGACCAGACTCCACCATAGAGATTTGTGAGGTGACACCTAGAAATAAATAGGGACTTATATAATAATTGAAATTATTATTAGAATTTGTAAGATATTGACAGGAAATAAGACTCACATTGAAGAGTTAATATAACGCAGAGTAACCAAAGGAGACTCTTCATGTTTGGTCAGAGGAGATAGAACAAGTCACTTCCGGGTCTGGTGTTCAGTTCTTGATCAAAGGATGCTTCTACTCCTCAATTTATACAGAACCTATTTACATACATTTACATACACCCTGCTGGTGAGACTGCAACCTTTATGACCTGGGGACCTTCATTCCCATATAACAGCTGGTGCAGAGCTACACTGAGCGCTGATTTACATATCGCAAATGTGCAGAAAAAGGTCATGATAAATGACAACTGTTGACAATTTAAAGGGATTGCCCACAAAAAAATGTCCAGTTTTCAAAGCAGCACCAGGATTTGAATACTTTTGTAATTGCATGAAATTAAATATCTAGTATAGCCGCTGAGTTATTCATTGAAATCTGTCTGTATAGCGCCACCTGCTGTTTGTTCGTTTTCTAATTTCTCTGTCCTGCTTACTGAGATGGAAGCACATGCTCACTTCCATCCCTCAAATGCCAAGAGTTGCAGCAGAAAAGATATGGCCCTGTGAAAGGACATGTCCCCCTAAAGCAGTGCTTCTCAATTATTTTCTGTCATGCCCCCTAGGAAGAAGAAAACATTTCGCGCCCCCCCGCACGACTGTAAATAGTTATAAGTACACCAATCTCCCCACAGGCGAGGGCCATTAACACCCCAAATCATGTGCAGGCTCCATTAACCCCCCTCCCCAATCATGTGCAGGGTCCAGGCTTCCCCCTCCCCCAAATCATGTGCAGGCTCCATTAACCCCCTCCACCCAATCATGTGCAGGCTCCATTAACCCCCTCCCCCAATCATGTGCAGGCTCCATTAACCCCCTCCCCAATCATGTGCAGGGTCCAGGCTTCCCCCTCCCCCAAATCATGTGCAGGCTTCCCCCTCCCCCAAATCATGTGCAGGCTCTCTCCCCCTCCCCAAAATCATGTGCAGGCTCCATTAACCCCCTCCCCAAAATCATGTGCAGGCTCCATTAACCCCCCTCCCCAAATCATGTGCAGGCTCCATTAACCCCCTCCACCCAATCATGTGCAGGCTCCATTAACCCCCTCCCCCAATCATGTGCAGGCTCCATTAACCCCCTCCCCCAATCATGTGCAGGCTCCATTAACCCCCTCCCCCAATCATGTGCAGGCTCCATTAACCCCCTCCCCCAATCATGTGCAGGCTTCATTAACCCCCTCCCCTCAATCATGTGCAGGCTTCATTAACCCCCCTCCCCCAATCATGTGCAGGCTTCATTAACCCCCCTCCCTCAATCATGTGCAGGCTTCATTAACCCCCTCCCCCAATCATGTGCAGGCTCCATTAACCCCCTCCCCCAATCATGTGCAGGCTCCATTAACCCCCTCCCCCAATCATGTGCAGGCTCCATTAACCCCCTCCCCCAATCATGTGCAGGCTCCATTAACCCCCCTCCCCAATCATGTGCAGGCTCCATTAACCCCCTCCCCCATCATGTGCAGGCTCCATTAACACCCCCCACCACATATACTTACCTTCCTGGAAGTGCTGGATGCAGGCCTCTTCCGGCCTGTGTCCCGCTCTGCACTCTGCTCAGGCGGCGCGATGGCGTCATCGCGCCGCCTGAATCGCTTCTGATAGGCTGCCGGCACAAGGCCCGCAGCCTATCAGAGGAGCAGGGGAGGGAGACGCCTCTCCCTCCACTGCCGCACAGCACAGCGATCTGTATCGCTGTCCAGAGGACGGCGATACAGATCACTATGGAGATGAACGCTTCCACAGTGGAAGCGTTCATCTCCTGTGAACTGGAGCCCCCCTTTACAGAGCCTCGCGCCCCCTGGGCGCGCCCACTATTTGAGAAACACTGCCCTAAACTGACAGTATGAAATAAATCTAGCAGAACAATTGAAGAAAAGAATGTGGAGATCTCTGGATCCATGTGAGGTACAGGGCTAATTCTAGCTTTGTTAGAAAGAGGTTGTCATGTAGTAGATTATGGATGATTTCAATTTTTTTAATGGGATAACCCCTTTAAGTCTTAATACTTTCTTAATCTGTGTTTTTTCCCCTTTATTTTGTGTCATTTAGCACAATTATGCAGTGTTCTGCCATGTGCTCTATTATGTAACCCTTGGCATTAATTGGCACAAAAAGTTCACTGTAAGTTTCGACTTTCAGAATGTATGATGAATAAAAAAAAACCCTGTGTCTAGTGATTTAATAGAATACTGCCATGGCCATTCAGTTCACACCGCATGGTGGCCAGTGTCTGAAATGTGTCATCACAGCCCCATGTGACCATGTACTACTTCTCAATCAAAGATTTAACTAGTTAATAGTGTTGAGCGCGAATATTCAAATATCAAATTTTTTTAGCGAATATCGGCACTATTTCGAATATAGCGCTATAAATTCTATATTTCGAATATTCTTTTTTTTTTTTTTTAGTTATATTTTATTCTTTCCCACTTCCCAAAAGTAGTTCTTACCTGTCCTGAGGATTCCTGGCTTCCTGGCTGCTCTAGTCAGTGCCCGTTGCCGCTTCTGCCAACTTCCGTGCTCATGGAGCGTCCCCATCACCATGGGAACGTCTCCATATACTAAAATGTACTGTCGGATTTGAGGAATTACGTTGAAATCGCAATGCGATTAATTCAAGTTATATTAATCGCATTGCGATTTCAACTTAGCACTGCTGCTATATTCCATATTCGTTAACTTCATTCATTCTAGCAAGCTGACCCATTATAAACCCAGCTCTAAGTTGAAATCGCAATGCGATTAATATAACTTGAATTAATCGCATTGCGATTTCTACTTAGACCTGGTTTACTATGGTTGGCTTGGTAGTATTAGCGAATATGACGAATGTATTCGTCATGTTCCTCAAAACGAACATAACGAAGTATTCTACATCTTCGTTTTAGCAACCTATTCGTCAACTTCGCTAATTCTAGCAATCAAATAGGAAGGTTGACTATAGAGACAGTTGTGTTAAATTCGCTATGCGATTTTTTTCTTTTTTTTTTTTATAGAATAATTATATTACTTGATAATTATTATAATTATTTTATTTATTAAAAAAAAAATTAAATAATCGCATAGCGAATTAAACACAGTTGTCTCTTTAGTCAACCTTCCTATTTGATTGCTAGAATTAGCGAAGTTGACGAATAGGTTGCTAAAACGAAGATGTAGAATACTTCGTTATCTTCGTTTTGAGGAATATGACGAATACATTCGTCATATTCGTCATCTTCGCTATAATTCTAGATATGAAACCAATAGGAAAGTAGCCTAAGTTAAAATCGCAATACGCGATTATTTAAATCGCATATTAATCGCGATAACTAGAATAATGATGAATATTCGATTTCGACGAATATGAAACGAATATTCTTTCGAATATTCGCGAATTTCGTCGAAATCGAATATGGCACCTGCCGCTCATCACTACCGGTTAACCAATAAATGTTTGCTTGTTTGTTGTCTGAAATGCATTTGAATAATTAGCCCTCATACTGCCCAGTTTCATAATAGACCCTCAGGTAAATTTCCAACTTAACTACATTATTCACAAATGTCATCCAAAGATACAGGAACCGCATGAAAAAAATTTGGAAAATGAAAATGTAAAAAAAAGAATTGGAGCCCAAATTACATATCTATTACTATATTCTCAACTATGGCACTTAGTTTATTAACCACCTAACTGTTCTTTCCGAGCACAGCTCAGGCTGTTTGAAAAGTACTTAACTGTTCTACCCCAGCTGGGCTAGGGCAGAAGTGGAAGGGTTGGGGGGTCTGCTTTAGCTTCTGATATCTCCTGGATGGAAACATGGAACTTGTATTGTTTGAAAGCTGGCATTCCAGACTTTTATAAAATACCAAAATCACAGAATTAGTCCAAGATAAACAGGAGATATCGCTGTTAGAAATCGAGTCAGGAATTATCGCCTATAAAACCTGCTTTTACTTTCACTTTCAGCTATATTTACTGCTTCCCGAATTCCCATATACAGAAGATATTTATCTCATTCTGGTATTGTTTAAAAGCTTGGAATATCAGTATAAAGCCCATATCCCTAGCTTCTACCAAACCAGAGATATGAGCAGCTAAAGCAACTGTACTCCTAAAAAAAACCTCCTCAAAATATATAGAAATATGGCATCACTGTACTGACCTACATAATATAATTGTTATTTTTACCACACAATGAGCGCTGTGAATAAATGCCACAAAATAATGTTAAAATTGCTGTTTTTTAATTTCCCCCCTAAAAATAAAATGGTTCCTAAAAAACCTACAACTAATCTTGCAAAATAGAATTTAGAAGAAAAAATTATGACTACTGGAACACAAAGGGGGAAATATTATTTGTCCTTAAGGCCAGGGGGCATGGCAGTTACAGAGAGAGCAGAGCCTCTAGGAGTAACAGCAACACCCCCATTGCTCCTAGACCTAGAGGCTCAGTTACATATATTAAAACATCATTTTTCTCAGCAATGCCTGCACATATGAACATGGGACCAACACAGATGCTTTTATCTACTAAGTGTGCATGCAAGAGGTCAGCCAGTTTCATAGATACAAATCTGCTGACAGTTGCCCTTTAAGGCAATTTCAAGATGGTTTAAAAGGGGCCAGAAATTTGAGACAAGAAAATATCTAAAACGATTGTAAATTTTTCTATAGCATGGAGAGGTTCTTTTAGGTATGTTAATAAAAACATGGCACATCTCTATTGGTCATAAAATTGGTCTACAGCAGAGATGTTCCATAGCGTGGCAAAATTCAAGACAAAATCCACAGTGAATAGTAAAACTGGAACAATGAATGTCTTCTTCTCTCTTCTGGATTCCAGACATGCTCACACACAAAGCAACGGTCAACAACATAGCAAATCACCCCCCTTTTCCCAAAATATAAATAAAAGAAGTAAAAAAATAAAAAAATACACCATGCGAAAACACCCATAGTATAAAAATCTAAAAATATATTTCCCATACGGCAAACTGCAAAGCGTAAAAAAAGCGTCCAAATGGCTGATTTGCCGTTTTTGGTCACTTCATTTTCTACAAAAAATAAAATAAAGTGATCAAAAAGTCATACATACCCCAGAATGGTATCAATGAAAAGTTCAGATCTCCCCGCAAAAAATGACCCCCCATACATAAACATAATTTCAAAAAAGTTAAAGGTGTCAAAATATGGCAACAAAAAATTAAAAAAAAATTTCCTACTTTTTAATTTTTTTATCACTATTAAATCGCAAGAAAAACTATACATGTAAGGTATTGCTGGATTCGTACTGACCTGTAGAATAAAAGTAACCAGTCAGTTTTATCGCACATCGAACTTCGTAAATAAAAAAAACAGTAAAACTGTGGTGGAATTGCTTTTTTTTTTCAAATTTCACCCCATTTGGATTTTTTTTGCCGCTTCCCACTACATGATATGCAATATTAAATGGTTGCATTGAAAAGTACAACTTGTCCTGCAAAAAACACGCCCTCATATGGGTATGTGAACAGACAAATAAAAAAGTTATGGCTCTGGGAAGGCAGGGAGCACAAAACAAAAATGCAAAAAAAAAAACTTCTGGGCCTTAAGAGGTTAACATGAAGTACAATGTGTCTTGAGAAAACAATCTCAGAACGACTTGGATAAGTAAAAGCGTTCCAAAGTTATTGCCACATAAAGTGACACATGTCAGATTTGCAAACTTAGGCCTGGTCAGAAAGGGGGTAAATGATCCAGTCTAGAAGGGATTAAGTTCAACACATAAACTAGTTGTTGCCAACTATACATATAGGGGGAGATTTATCAAACTGGAGTAAAGTAGAACTGGCTTAGTTTCCCATAGCAATCAATCAAATTCTACCTTTCATTTTTCACAGTTGCTTTGGAAAATGAAAGGAGGAATCTGACTGGTTGCTATCGGCAACTAAGCCAGTTGTACTTTATACCAGTTTGATAAATCTCCCCCTTAGTTCTCTATATTTAGAAGTAAATGTTGTAATTTATAATATTTGTACAGGAAAGTATTCGTACATGTTTTTTTTTCTCTTTAGGCTACATGCACACGACCTTGTGTGTTTTGTGGATCCGCAAACCGCGGATCCGCAAAACACGGAAGCCGCTCTGTGTGCCTTTCGCAATTTGCGGAACGGAACAGGCGCCTCATTATAGAGATGCCTATTCTTGTCCGCAAAATGAGCAAGAATAGGACATGCTCTATTTTTTTTGCCGGGCCACGGAACGGAGCAACAGAAGCGGACAGCACACGGAGTGCTGTCTGCATCTTTTGCGGCCCCATTAAAGTGAATGGGTCCGCGCCCGAGCAGCAAAATATGCGGCTCGGACGCGGACCAACATACGGTCGTGTGCATGTAGCCTTATATCCAGATCCTGGAATAAAAGTCCTGACATCTATTCATCGTTCATAAAAACGATTGAAGTCAACATAGATCAAACCAGAGAGAGAGTTCAGTGCTAAATGCTGTGATATTTCCAGTGTATTTATCCAGTTCTATAAATCAGTTTTTGTACGTGTCCTCAGTCCATCTGTTACACTGTGACTCTCTAGCACAATAATATTTCCCAGATTCTTCAGGTTTCACTCCAGTGAGTTTGAAATAAACTTCTCCTTTATTTGTGTCTCTTGTTAGAGTTAGACGTCCCTGAAGAGACTGGGCATAAGCTTTGCTATCTTGATAGAGAATTCTCCCCAACCACTCCAGGCCTTTCCCTTCAGGTTGTCTGACCCAGGTTACACCATACATGTTAGTGCTGTCAGTGAGGGAGGCCCCGGTCACTTTACAGGTCATGTCCAGAGTCTCTGAAGGCTTCACAGTCCCAGGACCAGACTCCATCATAGAGATTTGTGAAGTGACACCTGCAAATAAATAGGGACTTATATAATAATTGCATTTATTACTAGAAGTTTTGTGTTATTGGCAGGAAATCAGACTCACATTGTAGGGTTAATATAACACAGAGTGACCAAAGGAGATTCTTCATGTTTGGTCTGAGGAGATAGAACAAGTCACTTCTAGGTCCGGTGTATAGTTCCTGAGCAGTGGATGCTTCTACGCCTCTATTTATACAGAATTTATTTACATACATTTACATACACCCTGCTGGAGAGACCGCAACCTTTATTACCTGGAGACCTTCAATCCCATATAACAACTGATGCTGAGCTACACGGAGCGCTGATTTACATATCCCATATTTTCAGTCTTTCAATACATCCACACATTCAGGTTTTTTGGTGTAGTTTTTGAATCATACACCAGGAGTGAATTAATCAGAAAAGAGAAGTAGCATCTGTCCTTAATAATTTTGTCTCCTTTTAAGATCCTCACCTGATTTTTATCTACAAAAACCACATTAAATGCACTTGTGACCATTCCTTAACCCTCCCAAGTTACAACTTGGAACCAAACCCGAGTTCGGGAAATGTTTTTTTTACAGTACAAATTAATTTTTGAAGTTATTATGTGAAGTGTCACTAGACTTCACAAAACAAAAACTTCGGCTCATCGGAGCCAATACATTCTAATACTGTAGAGAGCTCCTGCTCCGTACAGTATTAGAATGAAGTTTTATGCGAATCGACTTCGAGTCTTTCATCCCAAGTCGATTCACTCATCCCTAGTTATGACCACATATGGGTTGGTTATATAAACTGCAGAATCAGAGTAATAAATATTGAGGTTTGTTTGGCTGTTAGCCCTTGCTGTGTTACAGTAAAAATTGATTAAAAAAAAAAGTTGACAGGACTTTTTTCCCCCCATCATACAAAATGTAAAAAAAACTGAATTGTTATTTGTGCCCATAGAAATGTATTAGAATGGAATGAAGCGGAATGCCTCTTAAAGGGTTCTGTTTTGCATTCCGTCCTAAAATTCTGTTATACCTTGGAACTGAACCCAAGTTTGGGAAATGTTTTTTTACAGTACAAATTAATTTATGAAGTTATTACGTGAAGTCTCGCAAGACTTCGCAAACTAATAACTTCGGCTCATTGAGCTTTCCCCTAATTCCCGTCACTCAAGATATTCTGTCCCCTTAACCACATCAGCCCCCCTAGCTTAAACACCCTTAAAGACCAGGCCACTTTTTTCAATTCTGCACTACGCTACTTTCACCGTTTATTGCTCGGCCATACAACTTACCACCCAAATGAATTTTACCTCCTTTTCTTCTCACTAATAGAGCTTTCATTTGGTGCTATTTCTTTCTTGCTGACATTTTTACTTTTTTTGATATTTTACTTTTTTTGATGAAATTTTTGCAAAAAAATGATATTTTTCACTTTATGTTGGAAAATTTGTCAAATAAAACTACATTTCTCTAAAAAATTTTCTCTAAATTTATTGTTCTACATGTCTTTGATAAAAAAAAATGCAATAAGTGTATATTTATTGGTTTGGGTAAAAGTTATAGCGTTTACAAACTATAGTGCAAAAAAGTGAATTTCCGCACTTTGACTTTCTGAGCACCTGTCCTGTTTCCTGACGTACTACAATGCCCAGACAGTAGAAATACCCCATAAATGACCCCATTTCCGAAAGTAGACACCCTAAGGTATTCACTGAGGGCATAGTGAGTTCATGGAAGTTTTTATTTTTGTCACAAGTTAGCGGAAATGGATTTTTTTTTTTTTACAAAGTCTCATATTCTACTAACTTGTGCCAAAAATACAATTTTACATGAACTCACCATACCCCTCATAGAATACCTTGGGGTGTCTTCTTTCCGAAATGGGGTCACTTGTGGGGTATTTATACTGCCCTGGCATTTTAGGGGCCCCTAAAGCGTGAGAATCCAAATGCGTAAAAATGCCCTGTAAAATCCTAAAGGTACTCATTGGTTTTAGGGCCCATTTGCGCATCTTGGATGCAAAAAGTGGCACACATGGGGTATTGCCGTACTCAGGAGAAGTAGGGCAATGTGTTTTGGGGTGTATTTTTACCTATACCCATACTGGGTGTGAAAAATATCTCTGTAAATCACAACTTTTTCCATTTTTTATACAAAGTTGTCCATTTACAGAGATATTTCTCTCACCCAGCATGGGTATATGTAAAAATACACCCCAAGCTGCCTACTTCTCCTGAGTCAGCAATACCATGTGTGCCACTTTGCAGCCAAGATGCGCAAAGGACCCTAAATCAATGGTACCTTTAGATTCTACAGAGCATTTCGCATTTGATTCCAAACTGCTTTGACGTTTAGGGGCCCCTAAAATGCCAGGGCAGTAAAAATAGCACACAAGTGACCCCATTTCGGAAAGTAGACACCCCAAGGTATTCGGTGATGGGCATAGTGAGTTCATGGAAGATTTTATTTTTGGCACAAGTTTGCGGAAATTGATTTTTTTATTTTTTTACAAAGTCTCATATTCCACTAACTTGTGCCAAAAATAAAATTTTACATGAACTCACCATACCCCTCACGGAATACCTTGGGGTGTCTTCTTTCTAATATGGGGTCACTTGTGTGGTATTTTTACTGCCCTGGCATTTTAGGGGCCCCTAAGCGTCAAAAGCAGTTTGGAATCCAAATGCGTAAAAATGCCCTGTAAAATCCTAAAGGTACTCATTGGATTTAGGGCCCCTTTGCGCATCTTGGATGCAAAAAGTGGCACACATGGGGTATCGCCGTACTCAGGAGAAGTAGGGCAATGAGTTTTG
>CM065589.1:210289945-210326023 GCA_033119425.1 Bufotes viridis | reverse complement strand
TTTTCAAAGGTGTGTATGATGCCTTCCCTTGCGTGTAAGAAAAGGTGTATTGGAGTGTCGGTTCCTTATAATATTTGGCAGCCCTTTCACTTAGTGCATAGGCTTTAGGAGTGTAGCAGTGTACCTGAACAATTGAAGCACCAGGGGGGTTATGGGCATTTTTTTGTTGTTGGTCTGTAAAAGTGGTGTACAACATGGCTCCCAGCAGCAACATTGCAGTCCAAGATGCATCCAGACATGGTCTCCTGCTGTTCCTGATCGATTTCAGAGGTGTTCCCATCACTTTCAGACCTTTTCCAATGGACCAGGCAACCTCCCCTCATCCGAGCAGGGGGTGCCTGTTTGTCTCCCATTGACTTCCATTCTACTCGGGTGCTCAGCAGAGCGCACGAATATCGCTATGTGTTCGGACCGAGTACCCAAACACTTTGGAGCTTGCTCATCACTACTCATTTTCTTTTCTCTTCAAACATGCCTTCTTCTTTATTCCTGGATATTGGTTGTTACCAGTGCATAAAACTGTATAGGAATGTCTCCACATGTAATGAAAAATGTATGTACTGTTTGGAAGGTGTCAACGAGTATGGGGTCTTAAGCGGAGAATCCTCCTCCATGATGTCCTGTTGCTCTACAAGGTCATGTGGACTGGAGCTCTTATCCTGAGACAACGCATTTAACCCGTTAAGGAAGAAGCCTATTTTCGCCTTCAGGACTCAGAGCCCCTTTTTAAAATTTGATGTATCAGTTTACATTGGAGTGACTTTGGAATGTGTTTACTTATCTAAGCAAATTGTGGCATGAAAAAAAATTTATATATATATTTTACTTATCCAAGGGTAGAGAGAATAGTGTTCGACAGAAAACGATTTTAGACAGTGTACAGAGTCACAAGCAAACATCTCTTCTACTGTAACAGAAACAGTGTAAGGAGAAAATTGAAAAAAATTACTGAGGGTCTTTAATCAATGAAAACACAGAATATGGAAAAAAGATAGCAGGCACTCTTTTATCTGGGGACAATATTATTTTTATTAGTATAAAATAAATATTAAAATATAGTAATAATAGGTGGGTGGATGGGAGTTAATAATAGTTGGTTGAATAAATGTATAAAAAGTGGGAAAAAAGGTGGTGTCTAAAGGGTAATTTTTCAAAAATGGGGAGGTGTAGAAGTTGTCTTTTAGTGTTTAGAAAAATAGTCCTATGTTAAAAATAGTCCTATGTTAAAAATAGAAACACTAAAAGACAACTTCTACACCTCCCCATTTTTGGTGCACTAGTAGAGCCGTCTATAATCCTCTTAAATCAGTGAAAACAGTTTAAGGGATTCGTGGGCTGAATCCCAATCCTCAAAAATATAGCTATTGCAAAACCTCTTTATTGCTGTTCTGTGCTATAACACCAGCCACCTGCAAGAATTTTTTTTTTTTCCTCTTTTAAACAGACAGCTGTTTTTTTGTTTTTTTCCCCAAAACATCAATTTTCAACATATTATTATTGCTAGCACAGCACCTAAATAACATTCTGCTGCTGAGAAATTGTATAATTTTTTTTCAGTGCATTATATCTCTGGTGTCATTAAATACCTTGTATTATAGCAAACACATTTTACGCAATAGTGCCATTTTTACACCAGTGAAATTAAATTGTCAATAACAGTATTCACTGTGTTTGTAGAAAAGAAATTACATTTCATTGTGCCTCTGTATTTAAGTTACAGAAAACATGTTTGCAATTTTGCTATAACCATTCCATAACTTGTGTGATTGTGTTCCACACCTGAGATGTCTGGTGTAAAGAACGGTTAAGAAACACCCAGGCCTTGTCCTCCCATACACTCACACCATGAGTTGAAGCCAGGGGTCACAGTATTCCCTCGCTTCTCCTCCTTGAGGCCCCAGAAAAGCTTTTTAGTGGCTCAACGCTGCCTTCACTACCTCCTCCTAGTGGGGTGCCTTCTTTTTTCCTAAGAAGGGACAATAAAACCCCACAATGTGCTATGGCAGATAGTCAATAGTGATGAGAGGCAGGGGAAATATTCAAATTTGCGATATTTCGCGAATATTCACAAATTCGCAATCTCCAATCGTAGTTTTCTTGATTGCGAAAATTGGCATACAAATTTGCATACATTTGCATAAACATTTGCATAAACTGGTATTTGAAAGGTAGCTTTTAAATGCCAGTTTATGCGAATTTTTATGCAAATGTATGCGATTTTTTATGCAAATTTTCGCAATCAGAAAATAATGACATTATTTTCTTGCTTGCGAAAATTTGCATATAAAAACTTCGCATAAAAATGAATATTCATAATTGCGAATATATTTTGCGATATTCTAAATATTCGCCAATTCTCGAAGTGCCGATATTCGCGATTAAAATTCGCAATTCGAAAATTCGTGATCAACACTAATAGTCAAGAGAGTTTCCCTATGTTCTCAATTTGTGTCATCGTTTGGACTGCCCTCAGGAGGAGGTTCAGGAGGGGGCAAGGGACCTATGCATTACTGTGTTGGTGCTAGCAATAGTGGCTTCTGAGGCCACGTTATTGGTGGTAGGGGCAGCAACAGTGCCACTCTGGGCAAATTCAGAGCAGGGAATTTAAAGGAGGGGCAAGGAACCCACCATGATATATCACAGTCTGATAAAAGTGGCAAGGAGGGAGAGGACTCTAATGATGATTGTGTGTTGAACAGGACATGGTAGCCGGATCAGGGTGCCAAAGAGAAGCGGAAATCAGAAGAGAAGGTAGATGGCCATGGTTGCAGTATAGAGTGGAGGCAATGTATGGCCAAAACCTACAAAAGAACTGGCAGTGCCAGATCTGCTTTTATTGTGGTTAGCTGGTTAACTGGTGATGCTGCTGATACTGTTGGTACAGGCACAAAACGTGCCATATATACATCAAGATTGGCTTCTGCTAGCTCTGTGTGAGCAACCTCTGACGTTTTTTTCTTCACAAGTCTGGCATGCAAAACCACAGTTGTGTGCAAGATCTGTAGGATCAAAATAAGCTGAGGGCATTTTAGCTAAACACAGGTACCAAAGCTCTATTGCAGCACACGAGGTTGTATCACCAGTTCCTTTATGAAAATGCAACTGGCCAGCATTCCCAATCAGAACAAGCTGAACCTGTACCTGGCCAAGTTGCCTGTGGTGCAGTCACTGCTGTACAATTTAATGGTGTCTGCTCTCACATGGCAGAGAATGTGGGCCACTCCCTGCAATTCTTGTAGTGAGGCAAGATGCACACCACAGTGGACACACGGATCTGCTGTTACAGGCAAGGACAGTTGCTTTAGTTCAGGCCAAATTGATGCAGGCCTGAACTGAAATTATTCAAAAGGTATCTCTACTCCTGGGTATAGAAAGCTGAAATTTATATGAATTAGCAGTTTTGATGAATCTTTCCCCAAAAAACAATATATGAATCTGCTTTTCTCCTCCTGTTCTATAACATGCTGTCACCATCTGCAAAGTGATGGTTTCCCTCTAAACACTTTATCCTGGACCAAGGTAAATACAAATATTTGGCATGTGGCAACTTATAGGCAAATGCCAAATAAGGTAAATTTGCAAAACTAGCTTTGTAACCTCAGTGGATTTGGATTTCTATGGAAAAATAGAATACAAGCAAGCTTATGTCTGTCTGACATAGTCCATCCAAACACACAGTAGGAAGCTATAGATGCCATATTACACTCAAGGTATGGTAGTCCTATTGAACCACAGTGTCTGCAGGTCACCATGTAGTGACCAATGCACCTAAAGTCAATGATGGTGACACCGTCTCAGTGACAAGATGCATGATTAAACTTTGATTTCTGTTAAAGATATTTTAACTCTGGTAATCTTTTTTAAATACTGCTGATATGCTGGTGACCAAGGATAGCTGTTAAAATCCTGACTCACAAATATCTCACAAATATCATTGCTGCACTGGATATGTAATATGACATGGTGGTCCTTTAATCAATGGACTGTCCATGCAATACAAGGGCAAGAAGGTACAAAGCAGCTCTCTGTTTTAGCTTCCCCACCTAATAGGGTATATGGAAAAGCTTTGTCAAGTAAGACTAATTAAAGTTCTTTAACAGGAAGACAAACCTTAGATATATATATATATATATATATATATATATCTATCAGCCTAGAATTTAGAACCTAAAATGTGATGAAGTGGAGAGTTGTACATTCATACAAGTCCACAGATATCATAAATAGCCACACTTTCTCTGCTGATTAAAGGGGATACGCCTGTTCATAACTCCGGCGTAGGGGCTTTATTGAGACCGATGTCTAAAACGTTGACCTTAATAAATGTGCCCCTTTGTTTACAAAATATTACTTTTGAACAGTTAAGGTACAGCTTAGAGAAAGTGTAGTTATGAAATAGGGAGGCTTTATCCACACTATAGAGAGAGAGCAGCGGCCAATTGATTCTGGGGTGTTCACTTTTTTTTATACATAAGTAATTCCATTCATCCTTGATTCTGGAGTGAAATTGCAGCCTGATGATACTGATTTTGGGGGGTTCACGTTCTTTTATACATAAGTAAATCCATCCCTCATACTTGTATCCACGTGTAACAGAACTGGTTCTGTAGCAAGCTATGTGGAAACAGCAGACGTGTAAAATGAGACCGCTCTTTCATTCCATAGCAGAATCTTGGGCCACTGCACAATTAAAGGGCTTCTGTCATCACTTTTTGACATTATAAGCTGTCTGACATTAGCTATGTGCTAATGTCAGAGCAGCTTGATAATGTCTTTTTTTACAAAAATCCGAGCTATATTCGGGCCAAAAAACGTAATTTTATTATATGTAAATTAGCCTCTAGGAGCAGGGGGCGTTGCCCTGCTCCTAGAAGCTCTGTGCGGCAACCTGCTGGCACGCCCCTTCTTATTTTGAGTGACAGTGCCGGGCAGCGATCCTCCGGCACTGTCTCCTTGTGAAATCCAGCGTCTGCACGGCCGCTCTGTATTCGGCGCAGGCGCGGTGAACAGAGGACAGCAGGCACCAGCGCTGGATTTACTGAGAGACAGTGCCGAGGATCGCTGCCCGGCACTGTCACTCAAAGCAGAAGGCGTGCCAGCTAGGTTGCCGCACAGACTCTAGGAGCAGGGCAACGCCCCCTGCTCCTAGAGGCACTGACATATTATAAAATTACGTTTTTGGCCCGAGTCTAGCTCGGATTTTGTAAAAGACTATCAAGCTGCTCTGACATATAGCAACATAGCTAATGTCAGCAGCTTACTAATGTCAAAAGTGATGACAGAAGCCGCTTAAGTCTATTATACCTGATGCTAACATTGACCTGTGAGGCTGAGTTCACACTTGAGTTGGACCCGTAATTGACCAAATAAGTGAAGTATAAACTGATTCTAAGAATGACACCTGTCAACTGCCTGTCATACTGATGCACAGTAACAGTTTCACTATCACAGTGTACTAGCTATGCATGTTTCTGTGCTGCACAGTGGTGTACACCGAGATACACACTCCCTGCAGCTGGGAAATAGCTAATTTTTAACACACTTAGTCACAAATTAATTAGGATCGAATCAAATTTTTTGGGAATCAAATCAAATTTTTGAAAACTTTGCTCATCTCTAGTTTTGGCCATCATGAGGGATAAGAGGAAATCTACCATCTTTTGGTGTATAAAAAGACTCACCTCTACTGGAGCCATATTGAGTTCCACTACAACATCCAGTACAACCAAATGTGTTTGCCCTATTCTTCTTGGCCATTTTTTGGGGTCCCTTTCCACCTAAAGGTCCTTTAATAGCAATTTATCCTTTCTATGGGGATGAACAATTGCTATCGTGATCATTCATACCCGTTCAGATTCATTATTTGCTGCCAGCACATCCGTATTTACACTATTTCATGTGCCACATAAAAGATGACCAACAATCACGTTCTCATTCACTGTGTGATTGGTGGCACATTTACATAGGGTAATTATCATTCCGATGAACACTTATTCTATGCACTCATGTGCGAGTGTACATGTGTATGGGGAAGTCAGCGCGGATACAGTAGTTGTTGGCTTCAAAAGGGTTATCCAAACCTGGAAAACCCACCTACAATGCCCATAGAGAATAGTTACCTGGTCCCCGACACCTGTGTCCTTCTGGATCCCTCCACAACCGCCACAGCATCTCCCGGGCATGCATACCAGGGCCTGTCGAAGGATGATGTGATTTGCAGCAGGGAGAGATGCAGCAATGGCCGTGGAGGGCTGGAAGGACACAGGCATCGGGGACTAAGTAAGCATTCTGTGTATGAGGGGTCAGGCATTGTGGGTGGGTATTAATATTTTCAATAACCCCTTTAACTTACAATATTGCGTGCTTGTGCATTTCAAGTGCCAAGGGCAGATCAAACGCTAAGGAGAGCCCTGCAAAACAGAGCATTGTGCCTGTCATCCCCTATGGTGTCTACTCCTCATCTCAGGAAAAATATGACACATAGCAACTATACTAAAATGATTATTTAGGTTGTGTATGATCGAAAAATATAAGGTTTGACTTTTTTCCCAAAAGAAACAATACCACACATAGCCTGTAAACTAGAGTTGCATAATTTTTAAACTTTTGGGGTATAGTTTTAAAAATTTAATGTGATTTCTGATATATTTTAAGGGCAAGTTATTTATTGCATTTTGTACACAAGTTTTTGCTGCCACCTACTGGAAGTCACACTGAATGTACATTATTTAGTTTTTGCTATGGACATGGGATTATTTCTATCAGTGTGTGTCTAGCACAGTAATACACGGCAGTGTCCTCAGTCTTCACATTGTCCATTTGTAGATATAACATATTATTACTGTAGTCAGTGGAGATTGTGAATCGCCCTTTAATCGCATCAGCATAATATGTGCTTCCTGAATTTATCTGACACAACCACTGTAATCCTCCTCCAGGAGTCTGTCTGACCCAGTGCATCCAATAACTACTCATAGAGAATCCGGACCCTTTACATGAGAGTTTATTGGAATTCCCCGGCTTTATCATCACTGGGTCTGATGACTGGACAAGTTGTTCCTGAGATTGGACACCTAGAAAAAACACATGGAATAACTGTTACTGAAACAGAAGACAACAGAATGGGACCATATTATCAATATATTCTAGCATTCTGTAATCATTTCTTACTTGCTAAACAGAAAGCTGATATGAAAATGAACAGTGATGTCTCCATTGCTGGGGATCTTGTGTTAATCAGATGACTCCTGTCTTGCAATGTCCTAATATATCTAGTAGCTGAAACAGCTGTATTATAAAAAGGAAACAAATTTCCTTCATTTGCATAACATATAGAATAATTTACATGAGTAGAATAATTTGTGAAACATTTGTATGATGAAAAATCCATGAAGCAGAAGTTGTTATTGAGTTATAAAGAATATGATTTACTTATTATAATTTTTTATTTTAGAAGAACTAAAAAAAACTATAGTCAAAACTAAGTCAGCACAGGCGAGTATATTACAGGTTAAGGTGCAGAGAGACCTAAGAATTGGACCATATTGTTTTATACAATTTATGCTGAACTAATTATTAAATAACAAGGAAACCCATTTGAAGACTATTTATTTTAAAACAGATGAACAAGAAGTATCCCAAACAAAATACTCATAAACACAATAGAAAAAATTCAAAATAATTAGATATGAAAATTCGATTCGGCCAGTTCACTGAATTTTTCGGAAAAAGTCGCTTTGATCCAAATTCGTTTGTGGCAAATTGTGTTTAATAACGGCTATTTTTGGTCTGCAGAGAGCCTTTATAGGGGTGTAGAACACTGTACCTTGCAGTAACACGCATAGGGAGTCTGCTGTGGTAGTGAAACAATACTGTGAGCCAGTATGCAGGCGTCGCTCTTGGAATCACTGCATATTTCACTTATTTGGGCAGTCATGGGGCCAAAACTGAGCAAATAACTCAAGTATCAACACAGCCTCATAGGTAGATGTTAGCGTCAAGAAGAAGCACACTCTATTTACACCCTCTTCAGCTGATTCCACATAGATGTCTACAGAACCTGTTCTGTTCTATTAAACACTTATACAAGCAGAGCCCCCCTGACAGAGTGGAGAGATTGTCAGCAGTAACTTTGTGTTGTCGTCGCTGATTAATTTTCTCCATTCTCTGATCCGTCAGAACAATAACCCAGAAAAAACGGATCCTGTCTGTGGAGCACACGCCTACACTCGGTCAGCATTTGCTCAATAATCCATCAATATTGCTAAGGGCAAAAAAAAAAAATGGAGTGGATCTAAAACAGAGATGACACGTGAATGGAATATTTGCATGTCTTCAGTGTTTTCTACTGACTCCTGCTTTTGGCTACCAAGTCACAAGCCAATTCTAATGGGACCATACAGGTCATAAAGCTGCTACACAGACAGGCTTCGTTGTGCATCTCATTTTTCCTTACTTCTGACCGATCAGAAGAAGTGTAAAATAAATGATGATGTCCGCCAGGCCGAAAGCCAAAACAGTGGTCCAGTCATGAAGTGGGGAGGATGGGAACAGCATAAGAAGTCTACAGAGTGGCCCTATGACATAGTGGTGAGGTGGAAGCAGCATGAGGAGACCACAGAGTGGCCCAGTGACAGGGTCTGGAGGTGGAAGCAGTATGAGTAGGCCACCGAGTGGCACAATGACAGAGTCTGGAGGTGGCGGCAGCAGCAGCATTAGGAGAAGGCCACCGAGTGGCACAATGACAGAGTCTGGAGGTGGCGGCAGCATGATGAGACCACAGAGTGGCACAATGACAGAGTCTAGAGGTGGCAGCAGCATCAGGAGTAGGCCACAGAGTGGCACAATGACCAAGTGAGGAGGTGGCAGCAGCATGATGAGACCACAGAGCAGCACAATGACAGTCTAGAGGTGGCAGCAGCAGGAGTAGGCCACCGAGTGGCACAATGACAGAGTCTGGAGGTGGCAGCAGCATGAGGAAGCTACAGAATGGCACAATGACAGATTGTCGAGCGACCAAGATACTTCTGGGGTAACCTGCCTGGCATAAACAGGCCTCTAGTAGCTACAGACAATGAGAAGACAAAGCGTCTAGATAGCTTTGAGCCCGGAAGAGTCGCGAAGGTCATCAAGATACGTCACTAAAGATTTTACCGCATATAACCGCAGCGCTGACCACTGAATTAATTTTGTTTTTCGACCGGCATACTTCAATAAAGATTTTACCACATATTACTTCAGTGCTAAACGCTGAATAAGAATTGTTTTTCGACCGAAATAAGTCACAAAAGATTTTACCACATATTACTACAGCCCTGAATGCTGAATAAAAATTTTTTCCACCAAAATAAGTTACAAAATATTTTACCGCATATAACTGCAGAGCTGAACGCTAAATAAAAATGTTTCTACCGAAATACATCACTAAAGGTTTTGCCACATAACAGTGAACGCTGAATATATTTTGTTTTTCTACCAAAATACTTCACTAATAGTGTTGGGCAAGCATGCTCGGCCGAATATCGCGGAGTTCAGCTAAACACCGACTGTGCTTGAGTCAGTGTATTTAAATGTAATTTAGCATCTATGTCTAAATAGATTCTGCCAGGATTTGAACTCCCAATCTTGCACATTGGAGGCAAGGACCATATCCACTCAGCTATAAAGCTGAATGCTAAACTGTGTCAGAAAAACCTCATAGTAGTTTCTGACATAGCAATATATATATATATATATATATATATATATATATAGCCTTGTGAAAGTATTTGGCCCCCTTGAACTTTTCGACCTTTTGCCACATTTCAGGCTTCAAACATAAAGATATAAAACTGTCATTTTTTTGTGAAGAATCAACAACAAGTGGGACACAATTATGAAGTGGAACGAAATGTATTGGATATTTCAAACTTTGTTAACAAATAAAAAAACTGAAAAATTGGGCGTGCAAAATTATTCAGCCCCTTTACTTTCAGTGCAGCAAACTCTCTCCAGAAGTTCAGTGAGGATCTCTGAATGATCCAATATTGACCTAAATGACTAATGATGATAAATAGAATCCACCTGTGTGTAATCAAGTTTCTGTATCAATGCACCTGCACTGTGATAGTCTCAGAGGTCAGTTTAAAGCGCAGAGAGCATTATGAAGACCAAGGAACACACCAGGCAGGTCCGAGATACTGTTGTGGAGAAGTTTAAAGCAGGATTTGGATACAAAAAGATTTCCCAAGCTTTAAACATCCCAAGGAGCACTGTGCAAGCGATAATATTGGAATGGAAGGAGTATCAGACCACTACAAATCTACCAAGACCTGGCCGTCCCTCTAAACTTTCAGCTCATACAAGGAGAAGACTGATCAGAGATGCAGCCAAGAGGCCCATGATCACTCTGGATGAACTGCAGAGATCTACAGCTGAGGTGGGACACTCTGTCCATAGGACAACAATCAGTCGTATACTGCACAAATCTGGCCTTTATGGAAGAGTGGCAAGAAGAAAGCCATTTCTTAAAGATATCCATAAAAGTGTCGTTTAAAGTTTGCCACAAGCCACCTGGGAGACACACCAAACATGTGGAAGAAGGTGCTCTGGTCAGATGAAACCAAAATCGAACTTTTTGGCAACAATGCAAAAGTTATGTTTGGCGTAAAAGCAACACAGCTCATCACCCTGAACACACCATCCCCACTGTCAAACATGGTGGTGGCAGCATCATGGTTTGGGCCTGCTCTTCCTTAGCAGGGACAGGGAAGATGGTTAAAATTGATGGGTAGATGGATGGAGCCAAATACAGGACCATTCTGGAAGAAAACCTGATGGAGTCTGCAAAAGACCTGAGACTGGGACGGAGATTTGTCTTCCAACAAGACAATGATCCAAAACATAAAGCAAAATCTACAATGGAATGGTTCACAAATAAACATATCCAGGTGTTAGAATGGCCAAGTCAAAGTCCAGACCTGAATCCTATAGAGAATCTGTGGAAAGAACTGAAAACTGCTGTTCACAAACGCTCTCCATCCAACCTCACCGAGCTCAAGCTGTTTTGCAAGGAGGAATGGGCAAAAATTTCAGTCTCTCGATGTGCAAAACTGATAGAGACATACCCCAAGCGACTTACAGCTGTAATCGCAGCAAAAGGTGGCGCTACAAAGTATTAACATAAGGGGGCTGAATAATTTTGCACGCCAAAATTTTCAGTTTTTTATTTGTTAACAAAGTTTGAAATATCCAATAAATTTCGTTCCACTTCATAATTGTGTCCCACTTGTTGTTGATTCTTTACAAAAAATCACAGTTTTATATCTTTATGTTTGAAGCCTGAAATGTTGCAAAAGGTCGAAAAGTTCAAGGGGGCCAAATACTTTCACAAGGCACTGTGTATATGTGTGTGTATATATATTGTGGGGAGTTGCTCTGGTAGACAGCGGTGCGGGTGCAGTATAGAGGCAAAGTGAGTCCAGGTAGTGCAGCAAACAGTGTTTTATTTCACACTTGCACAAGCAAAACTCAAAACAGTCACTTAGTGTTACTTCACACACACAGCAAAAACTTGAGGCAAAACAAAAGTCCAAGACGGGATCAAATTACCTGTGTGGTTTAGGTGCGTGTTCACACCTGGCTGTCAGCCCAGCCGCAGGAAAGTCCAACCTCAGGCTTCCAGGCAGACTGCACACCTCTTTGCAAGCTCTTGCTTCCAGCCCTGAGAGCTCCACAGAACACCAGCAGTTTCCAGGTTAAATCACCTCAGCAACACAAAAAGTCCACTGACCGTCTTTACATGGCCTGCTCTCCTGACACACGGGTCTCAGCTTTTCAGCCCAGCACAGGGCTCAGATCCCAAACACAGAGAGAGGGTTTGCAAAAACCCAGCTGTCTTTCTGTCTTTTAAAGGCAGCTAGGTATTAACCCAAAATACCCGGACCGGCACCTAAAATCCGGTCCAGTATTTGCCCTCACCTGGCTGCAATCAACCCAGCAGCACAGGCTGAGAGGAAAATACCTGTTTTTTTTACCACCAAACCTCTCACTGTGTCACAATATATATATATATATATATATATATATATTTAGTAATTACGCATTTATTTTGTGCCAAACCTTTTTTTCCAATTACTAAAAAAAATATAAAATATATACATTTAATCTCTATTTCTGAAATGTTTCTGCCAGAATTTGAACTGCCAACCTTGTACATAAGAGGCAAGAATATTAACCACTACACTATTGAGCTACTTGTTGACCTACACAGAAATATAAAATAATTATTTTGCTAAATAGGAATACTCATTAAATCAGAATCTACTATGAGGTTTTTCTAACACAGTTTAGAATTCAGCTTTATAGCTGAGTGGATAAGGTCCTTGCCTCTAATATACAAGGTTGGGAGTTCAAATTCCGGCAAAACTTTTTTAAGAAATGAGATTTAAATACACTGGGGTGTCCCCAAACACTGACTCCAAATATTGATATAGCTATATATGGAGTGAGAGCAGGAACTCCTAAGCCAAACTAGAGTCCCGACACCCTCCCCTCTTCAGAGCAGGGGGTGCCTGGATTAATGCTCGGTTTCTCCCATTGACTTCCATGTGCACCCAGTAGAGCACTCGAGCATCGCAAAGTGTTCTACTCGAGTACACGAGCACTTTGGTGCTCGACCAACACTAGTCACAAAAGGTTTTGGCACATATAACTGCAGCACTGAATGCTGAATAAAATTAGTTTTTTCACCGAAATACGTCAATAAAGATTTTACCAGATATAACTGCAGAGCTGAATACTGAATAAAGTTTGTTTTTCGACCAAAATACGTCACAAATGATTTTACTGCACATAACTATAGCACTGAACGCTGAATAAAATGTGTTTTTTTTACCGAAATACTTCAGTAAAGGTTTTGCCACACATACCTGCAACAGTGAACGCTAAATATATTTAGCTTTTCTAACGAAATACGTCACTAAACGTTCTACCACACATGACTGCAAAAGTGAACGCTGAATATATATTGTTTTTGTACTGAAATAATAATTGCGGAAATGAAATGCGTAGGGCCTGTTTTAGACAAAATTACATCTTGTAATAATGTGCTAAAAACACAGTCCGACAGCCCCACCGTCCCAACGATCAGGTGTTTGAGGAGACGGCATGTCCTGTTCACTGCTGCTGTCCCATAGACATACAGCAGCAGAGCAGGAAGTGAGAAGGGAGACCACACGTGCGCAGAGCGCTCAGCATCTCCTCAAACAGCTGATCGTCGGGAGTGCCGGGAGTCAGACCCCCTCCAATCTAATATTGATTACCTATCCTAAGAATAAGTCATCAATATGAAAAAACCCAGAGAACTTCTTGAAGCTACCCCCAATACTGTGCCTGTTCTGCTCCCCTCCATGTCCACAAACAATATACTATACACCCAGACTGCCCTCATTAGTAATGATGCCCACAATAGTAATAATACTTCCCAAGATAGCCCCCATTCATAGCAATGCCCTCTATATTGTGTCAAATAATAACGCCCCTACTGTACTCTAGTAGTAATAATATAACCATAATGCTCCCAGTGGCTTTAGTGCCCCCCACTAGTTCAAATATATAATGCTTCCCCCCATAGTGTCAAAATATATACATAT
This sequence comes from Bufotes viridis, assembly GCA_033119425.1. Classification (NCBI taxonomy): domain Eukaryota; kingdom Metazoa; phylum Chordata; class Amphibia; order Anura; family Bufonidae; genus Bufotes; species Bufotes viridis. The sequence continues at coordinate 210,312,392 of CM065589.1, read as the reverse complement.
ATATATATATATATATATATATATATATATATATATAATGCTCTTTCATTCCTCCCCAGTAGTGGTGCCAGGTATATATAATGATCTCCTTCCCATCCCCGGTGCCCCCAGCAGTGTGGACATTTAGTAATAAAAATAAAAAAAAACCTGCCTCCCTCCCATCCCCCCGCTGCTGTCTGCGATGCAGACCACGTCATCATGTGAGACCCAGAACAGGAGGTTGCAGTGATGTAACTTCGCTTCTTGCTCTGTCCTAATGCCTCACAGGCTTGAGGCCTAGTTGGACCGCGCCCCCCCTTTTTAGGGCGAAGTGGCACCCTAGGCTGATGACTACCCTTCCCTATCCATCGTCCAGGCCTAAGCCCTATTGCAATTTGCTGTCCCCAAAGCATGGGAAACATCCGTATAGAGGCCGGGATGGATCGAGACCCATTCAACTTAAATGGGTCCGCGATCCATCCGCACCGCAAAAAAATAGAACATGTCCTATTTTTTTGCGGTGCGGAGGCATGGACAGAAACACCACGGAAGCACTCCGTAGTGCTTCTGTGGGGTTCCGTGACTCCGTTAAGCATGGCAAGTCCGGATTGCGGACCAATTCAAGTGAATGGTTAAACATCCGTGTGCTGTTCCAGCTTTTATTCCTCTATTTCATTGTATTTGCTGTTCACATTATTTATCATTACTATGTTTTGTAACACTGCCACCCTGTGGTTATTTTTATTACATTTATAGTGTTACATAGTAACATAGTAAGGGCTCTTTCACATCTGCGTTTTTCTTTTCCGTCCTAGAGTTCCGTCCTCGGGGCTCTAAGACGGAAAAGAACTGATCAGTTTAATCCTAATGCATCCTGAATGGAGAGAAATCCGTTCAGGATGCATCAGGATGTCATCAGCTCAGTCACTGAACGTTTTTTGGACGTTGACAAAAGCGCAGCATGCTGCGGATTTGTCTCCGTCCAAAAAGCAGGAATAGAAAACTGAACGACGGATCCGGATTTAATGCCCATTGAAATGCATTAATCCGGATCCGTCGTCATGTTTTCAGTTGTTTCGCCGTATGCGTCTTTTCGACGCATCCGTCCTTCTGGTCTGCGCCTGCGCCCTGGATACAAGAAAGCGGCGCTTGTCATCTAGTTCCTGCCAGCCTTTGCGGGAGTGTAGAGCTGGACGCCATTATACCTGAGGTGAGTTTTTTTTTTGTTTTTTTTTATGTGTCTGTTCTATATGTGTATTATAAACAGCTACTATGTGCTAGACATAGTAGCTGTATAGGGAAAAGTGGATGCTAGGGGTAGTAGTCCTGGCCACTGCTACCCCTGGCATCCACCATGCTGTCAGCCCTCCTGCAGCCCCTGCTTTCCCACTGGGGCTGCAGTTGGGGCTGATGGCATGGTGGATGGTGGGGGTAGTAGTCCAGGCCTCTGCTACCTCTTGCATCCACCATGCTGTCAGCCCTCCTGCAGCCCCTGCTTTCCCACTGGGGCTGCAGTTGGGGCTGATGGCATGGTGGATGGTGGGGGTAGTAGTCCAGGCCTCTGCTACCCCTTGCATCCACCATGCTGTCAGCCCTCCTGCAGCCCCAGTGGGAAAGCAGGGGCTGCAGGAGGGCTGACAGCATGGTGGATGCTGGGGGTAGTAGTCAGGCCTCTGCTACCCCTGGCCTCCACCATGCTGTCAGCCCTCCTGCAGCCCCTGCTTTCCCACTGGGGCTGCAGTTTTGCGCAAAAATTTGTAAGAAGAGTTTGTTAAATACGCTATTATGTCTCCATCCACAATTATTTATTATTATTTTTTTTTCACAGTTCTTCAAATTTTAAAGTGCGAAGATAAAATCTGATAAAATGTCCAGTAGGTATTAATAGTTTGGGAAGTTTTTATTTTTGAGAAACACATTTTAAATGTATTTCTTTTTTCTATAGGCAGTTCCTCTTCCGAATATGTGGCCTCTCCTCCACGCCGTCGTGTGCGCATGGATACGGTATGTAAAGATAGCAGATTTTTATAAAATCTATTACATAGAGCTCATGATTTAACCAATTCTTTTTTCTATATTTTTTTTTTTAACAGGCATCATCCATGGAGGAGAGGCACCCAGAAAGTGCTCCTGCGGTAGAGGAGGAAGTCGGGGGTGGAGACAGTGCACCGGTAATTTATTATTTATTTATTTATTTATTTTTGTTTTATTTATTTATTTTTTCTTTTTTTCTATAACATTTTTATTAAAATTCCAGACTGCTCTTCCTGTTGCTTCGAGAGGTCATCAGGAGGCGCCCAGAGGACGTCGGGGAGCACGCGGCGGTCGGGGTCGTGTGAGTAATCATACATATCTAATTATTAAAAATGTACATAATATCATTTCATTTTTATTAATTTATTTATTTATTTATTTTATATATTTTAGAGTTCTAGGGCCTCCACCAGAACGGATGAGGAGGATGCCAGTAGATTCTGGATAGATAATGAACTCCTCATCCACCTGGTGGAGGAAAGAACACCTCTCTGGGACCACACCGACCGTCGTCATGCAGACCACCATGCGACCCGGCTCCTCTGGAGAGACATCTGCGCCTCCATTATACCAAATTGGGACGACCTCAATGAAAAGCAGCAGGAAGACAGCAGTAAGTATATGTGATATATTTAGTGTAGATTTTTTTTTATTGACAATCAATAGTTTATAATCTGATCACTGTCTTTTTTTCTCTGCCCTTTATAGTTGATTTTTTTATTTAGATTGTTTTTGGGCACATTCAGATCATAAACCATTTATAAATATATACACATGAGATTTTTATAATCTTTTGTTTTATTACAGGGGATTTCATCATGGTGAGGTGGTGTTCAATCAGGGACCGGTACAAGAAGGAGTATAACGAGGAGGTTAACCGCCCGAGTGGGTCTGGAGGAACCCAAAGGCAGCCATACCGCTATTCGGCTGCCCTAGGGTTCCTAAGACGAACCCTTGAGCTGCGAAGGTAATTTTTTATTTTGTACAACTTTTAAATCAGTATGTGTATTTCCACATTTGCGGGTAGATGGCAGTCTGGGAAATACAATTTTTTTTTAAATGTTTTTTTATTTTATGAGCCTTGATAGTACCGATAGTGCATAATAATTAAAAATATATATCGAATTTTTTTTTTCTTAAAAAGTTTAGAATTCTAATTAAAAGTTATTTTTAAGCACTTTATCAGTACTATCTCGTCTCATTGATCATCTCACACATGAAGTTCCATAAGTAATTTTTATTTTTTTTTCCAGAACAACATGCAGTACTCAGGCACCGGAACCTCCTCGTGTACTCCAGGAGCCAGAGCCGGTCCCTGATGAGCCGGCCACCGCGGGTCCCTCTGTTCCTGCTCCAACATCTGGTCAGGAACTAAATAGGCCCCTACCAGTTCCCTCTGGCGACGCGACAATGGCCACTATGGCTCCTCTATTCGAGGCCTTGATTCGTCAGAGGTCCGGTAGGAGCCGCCAGGCGGATTACGAGGACCTCACAAGGCTCGTTTACGAGACCATGTGTGGTCAAAACAATCGCATTGCAGCCTTGGAGGCCGAGGTGCGTAATCTGCGGGAGGTGGTGGCGCAGATTCCGAACAAGGGTCCGCTCAATGCGTATTGGTTAACTCTGAATCCACTGGTTGAAAATTTCACGCCCGACCAGGTGTTAGAGGTCAGAGAGAAGGTGGACGCTGTGGTGAGGCAAGTTAAATACCACCCCACACCCGTTCCCCCACCAGCTCCCTATCCCCCAGCCCCGACCTATCCCCCAGCCCCGACCTTTCCCCAGCCATGACCTATCCCCCACCCCATACATATCCCCAATCCCAGTCCTTTTACCCATCCCAAACTACCTTTCCCACATTCCAACCTCCTCGCCCCCATTCACAAACCCCCGAGCCCTATCATCAACACTGTTCTCCATCTCCTCCTCACTACTTTGCTCCTACCACTTTCACCACTCCTTCTTCTCTGGCTCGGGCAACTCCATCTCCCTTTCCCCCATCCCGGTTACATACTCCCTCTGTCTCCCTTGCCTCATCACAGCATTCTTTGTCCACTCTGACACAGCCACAGGGCAGAGATGGACCCCGCCATGTCCTGGCTTCCACCCCCCAACCTACCTCGCCGCAGGACACTTTTGAGGAGCTTTGATTTTTTTTTTTGATTTTTCACTCCATTGTCGCTCCCCAAGAGGCGAGAGAGAATGCTATGATCAAGTATTTGCTGAAACATATAAATTAGACTACAAAGAATGTCAACTTTTTAAAATTTTTATTAAAGATTATTACAGTATATAACATAACTCAAAAACAAGACACACAATATAGTCCGATTAGATGTAATGGTCCTGCCAGTCTAACCTTCCCGCAGCAGAGCTAAATTAGGCGGCAAAAGAGTCACGCATAGCTGCCACCGCTAAAGTAGACCTTGGTCCAAAGCTGGTTATGCTTGTCAATCAGTTATTTTTTAAAAATTTGTACATAAAAAGTTTTGATTTTAAAAAGAAAATGTCTCTAGTGCTTTTTTTTATTAATCAAATTAATTGAGTGGCTGCAAATGTATGTCGCTGCTTCTTTACTTTGATAAACATATATTTATATAAAAAATATTGGTGCCAACATCCTCTATCGACGCTTGGGGAGCGACTCACTCCATTGTCACTCCCCAAGAGACGAGAGAGAATGCTATGAGATGATGGGGCCTGGTATAAAGGCCCAACATCCTCTCTCGCCGATTGGGGAGCGACTCACTCCATTGTCGCTCCCCAAGAGGCGAGAGAGAATGCTATGAGATGATGGTGCCTGGTATAAAGGCCCAACATCCTCTCTCGCCGCTTGGGGAGCGACTTACTCCATTGTCGCTCCCCAAGAGGCGAGAGAGAATGCTATGAGATGATGGGGCCTGGTATAAAGGCCCAACATCCTCTCTCGCCGATTGGGGAGCGACTCACTCCATTAGTCGCTCCCAAGAGGCGAGAGAGAATGCTATGAGATGATGGTGCCTGGTATAAAGGCCCAACATCCTCTCGCCGCTTGGGGAGTGACTCACTCCATTGTCGCTCCCCAAGAGGCGAGAGAGAATGCTATGAGATGATGGGGCCTGGTATAAGGCCCAACATCCTCTCTCGCCGCTTGGGGAGCGACTCACTCCATTGTCGCTCCCCAAGAGGCGAGAAAATGCTATGAGATGATGGGGCCTGGTATAAAGGCCCAACATCCTCTCTCGCCGCTTGGGAGCCACTCACTCCATTGTCGCTCCCCAAGAGGCGAGAGAGAATGCTATGAGATGATGGGGCCTGGTATAAAGGCCCAACATCCTCTCTCGCCGCTTGGGGAGCCACTCACTCCATTGTCGCTCCCCAAGAGGCGAGAGAGAATGCTATGAGATGATGGGGCCTGGTATAAAGGCCCAACATCCTCTCGCCGCTTGGGGAGTGACTCACTCCATTGTCGCTCCCCAAGAGGCGAGAGAGAATGCTATGAGATGATGGGGCCTGGTATAAAGGCCCAACATCCTCTCTCGCCGCTTGGGGAGCGACTCACTCCATTGTCGCTCCCCAAGAGGCGAGAGAGAATGCTATGATCAAGTATTTGCTGAAACATATAAATTAGACTACAAAGAATGTCAACTTTTTAAAATTTTTATTAAAGATTATTACAGTATATAACATAACTCAAAAACAAGACACACAATATAGTCCGATTAGATGTAATGGTCCTGCCAGTCTAACCTTCCCGCAGCAGAGCTAAATTAGGCGGCAAAAGAGTCACGCATAGCTGCCACCGCTAAAGTAGACCTTGGTCCAAAGCTGGTTATGCTTGTCATCTGGCTGTCCTCCTGTATCTGTTGGATTAGTAAAGGTTCTTTACTGCGGAGGAAATTATGAAGCACAACCCCACACTTCACCACTTCATCTACAGTTTCAATTTTGAGCTGAATTGGTTTTGAAAAAACTCGCCATTTTGAAACCAATAAACCAAATGTGCACTCCACCATCCTTCTGGCACGTGTGAGATGGAAGTTAAATGTACGTTTGTTCACATCCAAACCACGACTTGAATATGGTTTTATTAGATTTCCCGACATCTTGAAAGCTTCGTCAGCCACCAAGACATAGGGCATAGGGGGACCATCTGTTCCTGGCAGTGGTTGAGGTGGCGTAAAGTCAAAATCGTGAATGAACACCATCGAATCGTTTGTGCGGCCATAAGCTCCAACATCCACGGCTACAAACCTGTACTTGGCATCCGCAATTGCCATTAGTACAATTGAAAAGTATTTCTTATAATTAAAAAACTCAGAGCCGGTGCCTGGAGGCTTTATGATTCGAATATGTTTTCCGTCAACCGCTCCAATGCAATGTGGGAATTGACAGACTGCATTAAATTTTTCTTCAATTTCAAGCCATTTCTGGCGATTTGGTGTGGGTAGAAATTCGTCATGAAGTTCTTCCCACAAAACTTTGCAAGTTTCCTTTACAATAATAGAAATGGTCGAGATACCCAGCCGATAATGATAATGTAGCGAGGTGAAACTGTCACCAGTAGCCATAAACCTAAAAAAGAAAAAAAAAAATTAGAATCTGACTTGAATATCTCCCTATACGTACTATGAAAAAAAATATTAATTTAGGTAATTAAAAAAATATTGAGATATATAAATCTATATATATATATATATATATATATATATATATATATATATATAATTTCCTGATTGTCAACATAAGACGTTCAGCTGGTGACACACTCCGGCGGAAAGTTGTATCTTGCCTAGACAGTCTATTGCATACACGTTGTAACAGGTCATCAAATGCTGCCGTACTCATCCTTAAATAGTTGAAGAATTTATCTGGATAATTTCGCAACTCCGGATAGAGGACTTCAAAGGCTCCTTCAGTTACTCGTGACGATGTCAAGGGATGGACCTAATAGCGCCGAAGATGACGACGTCTGTCTCTCTCACGATTCCTCCATCTGGAAACAAGGATAAGGGCCTTAAAAGCAAAATCCTGCTCTGGCATCATCTTGGTGACGTTCCAATGCAGCATCTGAGGTAAGTGACCTTGTCTGGACTTTTATAGTCCAAGCAAAATTTGCCTATCTTTATTATTTTTAAGATAAGAAAAATTTACATAGCGGATCCGGAAATCCGGATGCAGACGGAAAGGACGGATCCGTTGTTTTTCCGGATCCGTACAACGGATCCGTAATGGAGACGGATCCGTTTGTCGGATCCGGGGTAGGTACGGATCCGTAGGACTGATCAGGAAAAACAACTGAAACGTTGTCTCACGGCATTCCAGATCCGGCTTTCCGATTAAAAGCCGGAAAGGCGGATCCGTTATGATAAAATAGTGCGTTTTCAAGCATTTTTACTGATCAAGCGTGTACTTCCGGCGACGGAAGTGCACGCCGGATCAGAAGAACGCAGATGTGAAAGAAGCCTAACATAGTATATTAGGCCGAAAAAAGACATTTGTCCATCCAGTTCAACCTGTTTCCTGCAAGTTGTATGTAAATTTCCATTGCAATGCTCTCCTCCCCTTTTTTTGACATCATATCCTCTCCAAGGTCCTTCGTCCTTCCTCTTTGCTACAGACTTCTAGCTGGTGAGAGCATTCCTTTTGACCTCTAATATCTTCTAATATCCTTTAGCATACCCTGATTCCTGAATTTGTTTTCTCCAAGGCAAATCAATAAATCATCAAACCTTCACCATTGTATTCTCCTCACTGGATTGTCACATGCAACTGGTGCCCATATCTGGAGATAGTGAGTTCAGCTAACTACCATTGCTTGTACAGGGACTATCACTCACAACCAATCAGGGGATTTTCTCTAACGTACATCTGTGGCAGAATAGTCAAAAGGAAGCTTAAATCTACAGTTTTGCATGTCTACACACAGTCTGCCAGCGAGCATAGAGCTGTCCGCCATCTTACACGCACGTGGCTTCATAAGCACAGTGCACAAGCTGAAATACCCTCTTAAAGAGACAGTACCGCTTAAACAGGAATAACATGTCCACAAGAGGCTTAGTGGATCTCTCAGTAACTGAACATACAGAAAGTCACCCTGCTCCCAAAAACTCAGATATGCAGGAAGCAGAGTCCATGTTAACTGAAGAACAAGCAGTACGATCTAAACGTGTTATCAAGCCAACACAAAAGATTAGAGAGAACTTTGAGGCGACCAAAGAAGAGTTCAGTGACAATTTAAATGATTTATGGCAGAGAACTGAACACTATATAGCAGCTACGATACGATATAACAACTACCAGTATGCAGTAATCGGTGATCTAAACCTCACTGCCATGGAGGAACTTGACTTGCTCATCAGATGGTTGGGCCCAGAATCTGCAGAACGCATAAAGACATTAAGAGTGGTTCATGCAGGCCACTCAGAGGAAGGTCTCGCTGCAGCATGGGAGAGACTTGAACAGACCTATGGCAGTCCAGAAGCTATAGAAAGTGCCTTATTCAGGAGACTTCAAGCCTTCCCAAAGATAACTGGCAAGGACAATCGCAAACTCCAGGATCTGAGCGACCTACTAAAAGAACTTGAATTGGCGAAAATGGACCCACGTCTGCCAGGACTGAGTTATCTTGATACTGCCCATGGCGTCAATCCAATAGTGTCAAAACTACCACACCGCATGCAAGAGAAATGGGCAGACCAGGGCTCCAGATACAAGAGAGAACACAATCTGTCCTTTCCCTCTTTCTCTTATTTTACCAGATTCATCAGTGACCAAGCTCGGAAGAAGAATGACCCCAGCTTTGACTTCACTGAATCCACTCTACCTGCTTCATCCTCATGTTCAAGGTATGACAACACCACAAGTAAACGTAGAGACTTAAGGGGGACAGTATCCGTTAGGAAAACAAATGTTCCACTCATTGCAAACTGCACTACTAGGAAGGAAGATCCTAACCGCATGTGCCCCATCCATAAAAGACCTCATCCTTTAAAGGAGTGTCGTGGGCTCAGGGCAAAGACTTTGCAAGAACGCAGAGAGATACTCAAAGAGCTTGGAGTGTGTTACAAGTGTTGTGCCTTATCAAATCATATGGCAAAGGACTGTAAGGTTATTATCAAGTGTGCAGAATGCAGCAGTGACAAGCACATTACAGCAATGCATCCTACCTTGCCTTCAGACAACGCACCATCTAAAGCTGCGACCAATGCCGTCGCATTTCATGGCGGGGAGCCACCGGCTCAAGAACTAGCTACAACTACTGTTTCCTCTTCCTGTATGGAGATATGTGGCAAGGAGGCTGGTTCCAAGTGCTGTGCAAAGGTGTGTTTGGTCAACGTCTACCCAGAAGGGCAATCTGAAAAGGCCACCAGAATGTACGCAATTATTGATGAACAAAGCAATAGGTCTCTGGCAAAACCTAAATTCTTTGAGATCTTCAGCATAGCAGGAGAAGCTACACCATATACCCTCAACACTTGTTCTGGCCGTGTAGAGACTTATGGCAGAAGAGCCACTGGATACCTTATCTCCTCCATTAAAGGGAACGTTCATATACCCTTGCCAACGTTAATTGAATGCGACCAAATACCAGATGAAAGAGATGAAATTCCTACTCCAGAAGCTGCATACCATCATTCCCACTTGAAACATCTAGCTAGTGAGATTCCCCATATGGACATGAATGCTGACATCCTACTTCTGCTTGGGAGAGACATTCTGAGGGTCCACAAGGTGCGTCAACAATGCAATGGTCCTGACAATGCCCCATATGCACAGAGACTCGATTTAGGCTGGGTAATCGTGGGCGATGTATGTATAAATAAGAGCCACAAACCATCTCAAGTGAACTCCTTCAAAACCTTTGTGCTCAACAATGGTCGTACATCTCACTTTAAGCCATGTGTTTATCATTATGAGGTGAAGGAAAAGCTTTCTAACCTCTTAAAAACACCAAACATCATTCCTACCAGAGATGACAACTTAGGAAAAACAGTGTTTTGTACAACACCAGACGACAACAAATTGGCCTTGTCCATGGATGACAAAGAGTTTATAAAAATAATGGACGATGAATTCTTCAAAGATGCATCTAACCACTGGGTTGCACCTTTTCCTTTCCATGCTGTAAGAGCCAAACTCCCTGACAACCGGGAACAAGCACTGTCCAGATTCATCTCCAACGTACCTTAAAAAACAAACCAGGAATGAAAAGTCATTTTGTGGCCTTCATGGAAAAGATATTTCGCAATGATCATGCAGAGACGGCTCCACCCGTACAAGAGCATGAAGAATGCTGGTACCTTCCATCCTTTGGGGTATATCACCCACGGAAACCAAACCAGATAAGAGTGGTATTCGACTCAAGTGCCAAACATAACGGCGTATCTCTGAACGACGTCCTTCTCACCGGTCCAAACCTGACCAATAATCTGGTGGGAGTGCTTATGAGATTCAGAAAGGAGCCAGTAGCCATTACCGCTGACATTGAACAAATGTTCCATTGCTTTATCGTGCGTCAAGATCATAGAAACTACCTCAGTTTTTTTTGGCATAGAGACAATGACACCAGCAAAGAAATGGTTGAATGCTGCATGAAGGTGCATGTGTTTGGTAACAGTCCTTCACCTGCTGTTGCTACATATGGCCTACGTAGGGCTGCCTTAGACGGTGAGTCAGAGTTTGGGGAAAATGCCAGAAACTTTGTTGTGAGAGACTTCTATGTGGACGACGCACTCAAATCCTTCCCTACAGCGGAGGAAGCCATAGATCTGCTCAAAAGGACACAAGGTATGCTTTCAAAGTCTTGTCTAAGGTTACATAAGATAGCCTCTAACTGTGCCGCTGTAATGAAAGCCTTTCAGCCCAGTGATCATGCCACAGAATTCAGAGATTTGAATCTAGGATTAGACAATCCACCAGTACAGAGAAGTCTGGGACTGAGGTGGGACCTAGCAAATGACTCCCTTGGATTTCAAGTTAATTGTGCAGATAAACCATTTACTAAATGGGGGGTTCTCTCAGTGGTGAACAGCCTATATGATCCCCTGGGATTTGTGGCACCTTTGACTGTACAAGGCAAATTCCTGTTAAGACAGTTCTCAGAGTCTGTATCTGACTGGGATGCTCCACTGCCCTCTGACAAACAACAAAAGTGGGAGTTGTGGAAGGAATGCTTGCATGCATTAGACAGGATTCACATACCAAGGTGCTACACTCCAACATCCCTTACAGCCACTCGTAGGAGAGAAATCCACATCTTCTCAGATGCGTCTACTGAAGCCATCGCAGCTGTTGCTTTTTTAAGGGTTATAGACTATTGCAATCAAGCACATGTTGGATTTCTGTTTGGAAAGGCAAAATTAACTCCAAAACCTGAGCACACCATTCCAAGACTCGAACTTTGTGGGACTGTGCTAGCCGTAGAGATTGCGGACTTTATACAGCGTGAGCTGGATGTTTAGGTGGATGACATTCAATTTTACACAGACAGTAAGGTTGTCCTGAGTTACATCTACAACCAGTCAAACGCTTCTACGTTTATGTCAGTAACCGCATTGAAAGGATTAGAAGATCCTCTAAACCCGGACAGTGGCACTATGTTCCATCTCATCTCAATCCCGCAGATTGTGCCACCAGACCGGCATCTGGTAGAGTCTCTGCAACTTCTTCTGGGTTAACAGGTCCAACGTTTCTGCTGAATCAGAATGAAGAAACTCCTACTCAAGGCGTCTTCAGTCTCCAGGACCCTCATGAAGATCCAGAGATTCGGCCTGAAGTTAGTACCCTCGTCACCAAGTCTGAAAGGAGGGCTGGCTTGGGGGCTGTCATCGCTTTGAACGCTTCTCAAGATGGTCAAGACTCATTCACAGCATTGCAAGGTTAGTCCACATTGTTCATTGTTTTCATGCTGAGAAGCATGACACTGACTGTCGCAGTTGGCACCTGTGCCATAAACCTCTCACAGCAGAAGACATTGTTCTAAGTGAATTGCTTGTGATACGTAACGTACAGCAGAGTGCCTTTGAAATGGAACTGAAATGTATACATGACAAGCAAGATATACCAAAAGGCAGCCCCATTGTCAACTTGAAACCAGTAGTTGATGATCGTGGCATGCTGAGAGTTGGTGGTCGCCTAAACAAGGCTAAGCTAGAGAGTTCAGAAATGAATCCCCTCATTATTCCTGCCAATCTCCACGTTACTACACTGCTGATACGGTATTATCATGAAAGAATCCAGCATCAAGGCCGGCATTTCACTGAGGGCGCTTTAAGAGCCGTAGGTCTTTGGATAGTGGGAGCAAAAAGACAGGTTGCTCATATTATTCACCATTGCATTAAATGTCGCAAGGCGAGAGGAAAACTACAACATCAACAAATGTCTGATTTGCCGGTTGATAGGACAAGCGCCGAACCACCGTTCACTTATGTTGGTCTGGATGTCTTCGGGCCATCGACAGTCACTGCACGTAGGACCAGAGGTGGTAATGCAGAAAGCAAACGATGGGCATTGTTGTTTACATACTTAAGTGTACATGCTATACACATTGAAGTAACAGAATCCATGAACGCTTCTAGCTTCATCAATGCTTTAAGACGATTCCTCGCCATCAGAGGACCAGTAAAGCAAATAAGATCTGACTGTGGAACCAACTTTATAGGAGCCTGTCGAGAGTTGCAAATTGACTCTAAACCAGTTCAAGACTACTTAGCCAATAATGGTTGTATGTGGATCTTTAACCCCCCTCATGCCTCTCATATGGGCGGTTCATGGGAAAGAATGATAGGCATCACCCGCAAAATATTGGACTGTATGCTTATGAACCTCAAACTTCTCAAGGCTCACCCATGAGACTTTGACTAACTTCCTAGCTGAGGTATCTGCTATTGTCAACGCAAGACCTCTTGTACCTGTATCTATGGATCCAGAATCCCCTGCCATTCTCACTCCAGCAACTCTTCTCACTCAGAAGTTTGGATCTGTTCCTAATCCACCTGAAGAGTCTCCTTCTAGTAACATATATCTGAAACAGTGGAAGCACGTTCAACATCTGGCCAACTGTTTCTGGAGCAGGTGGAAAAAGGAGTACTTAACGCTTCTTTAAGCACATAGAAAGTGGCAACAGGTCAAGCCAAATTTACAAATAGGAGATCTTGTACTCATGAAAGACCAGAAGGTGGAAAGAAACTCCTGGCCAATGGGACTCATCTCAAAAATCTTCACCAGTGAAGATGGCAAAGTTCACAAGGTGGGAGTGACCATCGCAAAACAAGGCCATCCCAAATCATTTATCAGGCCTGCATCTGAGATTGTTCTCCTCTTACCCGTAGAGGAATGATTCTTTTACTTGAGGAACTTATTTCCGGGAACCAGAAGATTCAAGGCATTGGACTGTTCCTTTCCACCATTTGCAGTGTTTTCTTTGTTTGTTTTTTGTCTTTCAGGTTCCAACATTTCATGGACATTTTGTAACATATATAGTGAAATCCATGGATTTCAGACGGGGAGTGTGCTGTTCCAGCTTTTATTCCTCTATTTCATTGTATTTGCTGTTCACATTATTTATCATTACCATGTTGTGTAACACTGCCACCCTGTGGTTATTCTTATATACATTTATAGTGTTGTATGTAAATTTCCATTGCAATGCTCTCCTCCCCTTTTTTTGACATCATATCCTCTCCAAGGTCCTTCGTCCTTCCTCTTTGCTACAGACTTCTTGCTGGTCAGAGCATTCCTTTTGACCTCTAATATCTTCTAATATCCTCTAGCATACCCTGATTCCTGCATTTGTTTTCTCCAAGGCAAATCAATAAATCATCAAACCTTCACCATTGTATTATCCTCACTGGATTATCACATGCAACTGGTGCCCATATCTGGAGATATTAGTGATTTCAGCTATCTACCATTGCTTGTACAGGGACTATCACTCAAAACAAATCAGGGGATTTTCTCTAACGTACATCTGCAGTGTCCCAGGGGGTCAGTAGTGTAGCTTTAGGTATGCTGGGCTTTGTAGTGCAGGGCAACCCACTAAACTGGGACCGACTGTCGTCTTCAATCGGGTCAGCACTGGAACAGGCAGGTGATGAATGTCGTGACGCCAGTGCCAATTGAACGGTGGCACACCGTGTAGTGATAGGTGGAATAATTGAGGAGTCTCTGTATGTTTAAATAACGGGATAACTTTACTGAACGTAGTTGCAGACAGATGAACAGTTATCAGGTACAGCTCCAGAATGTTCCACATGTTACAATACAGTCACAGAAGTGGTTCAAGTTAGTAATCACAGTCCCAAAGGGCCATCCTCAAGACAGGCCTCTTAAGATCGGCTTTAATCTTACTCTTAATGCAGCAACACACTTCAGGCAACTGTCCTCTCTCTCCAGGGATACTTGTCCTGCTTGCAGCTTGACTAAGGAGGCAACACTTCTCCACTAGTACTAGGGTCTGGACTGCTCCTCCTAGGGCATGAATCTTCCTAGGCTGGACCCCCACAGGCGATAGGGCCTGGGCTGACTTCAGCGGGTACAAGGCCTGGGCCTTGCCTTCACAGGCTCAAGGCCTGAGCTGGACTTCACAGGCTCATGGCCTGCATATAACTTAGACACAGTCTAATCTGCCTTTTCTCCCCCTGACTGGGCCTATTTATAAACTAGGGCTCCCTAGCTCCCTCTAGTGACTTAGAGCTGGAATGACACCCCTAGCAGGCCTGCACATGGCAAATATCACAGTAACAGGGAAATACACAGTATTGCATTACATGAAGATGTATTACACCAATCTCCTCAACTCCTGAGGGGAACAACAACACACAAGTGACCCTTCTGTAGTGACGGGCATTACAGCTCCCGTACACTACACATCTGTGGCAGAATAATCCGTGATGCGCGGAGCACACGGCAGGAGCCTGCATATTGGGGACCCGCTGTTTGCGGGCTGCAATATGGCCACGGCTGGGCAACGGCCATGTGATTGATGCCTAATTCAGAGCACATTACTGCAGGAGGTATAACAGAAGAGGACTACAACTCCCAGCATGTCCAAGCCGTTATTATGTAATATCAGAGTACATTATGAGAGGAGGTATACAACGCCTAGCATATCCAGGGTGTTGTAATGTACCCTGATATTACATAACAAGCTTGGCATACTGGGAGTTTTAATCCTCTCCTCATACCTCCTCTTGTAATGTACTCTGATACATAACAGTAGGTATAAGAGGACTACAACTCCCAGCATTTCCCTGGCACTTACATTGAATCCATACTTCTTCCCATGCATCACTGGTCTTTTTCTTTACTTTACTGCACTGCTGAGTTCCATCTCCTGTTCTGGTCACATGATGGTGAGGTAATCACAGGTCCTTCATCCCCTCTTCTCTGCTGAGCTCCACAGGTCCTGTCAGCACTGTGCTAACGATTTCTTTTATTTGTGAGGGAGGGGACCGTACACTGCATTGTAAAGTGCAGCTGTTCAGCTGTCCGCCCGTTTACTTCCTTGGACGTTCAGCTGAACAGCAGCAATGAAGCAGGGGGCCCCTTAGACAATGGGGGCCCTGGGCAATTGCCCAGTTTGCCCCACCTAACGCCGGCCCTGGAAATGTGTATATATTTTTCATTTTGTACAGAAATAGGCCACTTAACTCTTTCACCGCAAATAAATGCAACAGTGAAGTGCATACATTTTTTTTCCTTTTTGGACTGAAATAGGACACTGAACGCTTTCACCACATATAACTGCAGAAGTAAACTGAGAATATATTTTTTCTTTTTGTACTAGAATAGGCCAGAAAACGCTTTAACCAGAAATAAATGCACCAGTGAAGTGTGTATATTGTTTTCTTTCTGTACTGACATAGGCCATTAAACACTTTCAACACATATAACTGCAGAAGTGAACTGAGAATATATGTATATTTTTAGACTGAAATAGGCCACTAAACCCTTTTGCGACAAATAAATGTGCCAGTGAAGTGTGTATAATTTTTCTTTCTCTACTGACATAGACCACTAAATGCTTTCAACACATATAACTGCAGAAGTGAACTGAGAATATAGTTTTCTTTTTGTACTGAAATAGGCCACTAAACACTTTTGCCACAAATAACTGCACCAGTGAAGTGCGTATTTTTATTTTTATTTCTGTACTAACATAGGCCACTAAACACTTTTAATACATATAACTGAAGAAGTGAATTGAGAATATATTTTTCTTTTTGTAATGAAATACTCGACTGAATGCTTTAACCACATATAGCTGCAGAAGTGAACTGCATATATATTTATTTTTCTACTGAAATATGCCACTGAACGGTTTCACCACATATAGCTGCAGAAGTGAATTGCGTATATATTTTTATTTTTGTAATGAAATACACCACTAAACGCTTTCACCACATATAACTGCAGAAGTGAACTGCGTATATTTTTTCTTTTTGTACTTACATAGGCCACTAAACGCTTTCAATACATATAGCTGCAGAAGTGAACTGCGTATATATTTTTCTCTTTCCACAGATATAAGCCACTAAAGGCTTTTCAACATAGCACTTGCACCCCAAGAAAAAATTGCTGGAATGACAGAGCTGTATAATGGCTATTTGGATCCCCAAATTATCTTTCGCTGCACTTGTAAATTGCTTTTCTAGCACTGTCCCTAGTGCCTTCTGACGTCTCTCCACTGCACTAAGATGTTGTGAAATGATTCCTCCCTATCCTTTCCCTGCACTTGTAAATAACTTTTTTAGCACTGTCCCTAGCGCCACATGTCTCCCTGCACTAAGATGCTGTGAAATGATTCCTCCCTATCCTTTCCCTTATAAATTATAACTTATAAATCGTTTTTTCATTTTTTTGAGGTTTTTCCAATTGCTGTCCCTAGCGCCTTCTCACATCTGTCCCTGCACTGAGAATGCTGGAAAATGTCTGATTCTAAGATGGCCACCGTATTTATAGGGCTGTTACATCACAGGGCTGGCTGGCTACTGATTGGCTGCATGTATGACAATCTGGGTGATTCCGCCTTCCCAGAGTTTCTAGCCCCATGTGCAGTCCTCACACGTGTGGCCGCCATTTTAGGAAAAATTGTGATTCGTTACCATGAAGCGCGAGGAAATTCGTATTAGTTGCGAATCAAAATTTTCCTGAAATTCGATTCAAATTCCACTTTGTCAACTTCGAATCGCTCATCTCTAAAAATAATTATAAAAAATAAACATAATGGACCACATTTATTATTCAGTTTATGCCTGTTTGTCCTTTTAGAAAACCTCTCAAAACATGCGACAAGTGCAAACAAATGTACAGCATCTTATAGCAAGAGTAAAAAGAAATGGAAATACCTACACATTTTACTAAATTAGATGCTAACTACAATTAGGGCTGTTTAATCATATGGCAAACTGTGCATTTGCATTGGGCCCCCTTCTATTGTGTCAAGTGACGGCTCCTTAATTTTAAACTGTGTTGGCGTCCTCAAGACACCTAAATACTGCGGAGTGGCACAGAAGCAATATTTCCTTTCACTATAATGGGCTTAAATCCTAATGCCTGTAGCCTATCAGTGGTCGGCCTAGGTGGAGGGATGACTTCATCATCATTGCGCCGCCTGAGATTGGTAGGATACAACTCTGGACACAAGCAGGGAACAATATGTATCCTGCACCAAATCGCTGACAGCGGCATAAAGGTAAGTACTTTTATTTATTTATTTTACTTTTCTTTGACAGCATGCCATTGTACCAAACTTGATCGACGAAGCACTATAAATGTGTACTGGCACACATTATGATACGTTTTTTTACTGGAACACATAAGGGGGTATTTTGCTTCTTCTAGCACACATTCTAAGGAGGCATTTTTTTATACTGGAGACGTTTTTTCTACTGATACACATTTTAAAGGGAAATTTTTTTGTACTGGCACACATTCTAAGAGGGCATTTTTTCTACCGGAACATGTTATAAGTTACAATGTATACAGGAGAGTGAATCTGGATCGCACATCCTCAGTACTATGCTTTTGATATAACGACTGTCCTTCAGCATAATTACGTGGCATATTCGCCCAATTTGTAATATATTCTATGCTGTGCATAAGAGGCATTAGTATACAGTTTGATCAAAGAGCATAGGCCCACTTACCGCGACAAGGTAGCCTCTACAAGTGGGGACCTACTCTAACCTCAATGGCGCAGCAGTGCGCGGCGACCACCAGCGCCCCAGCACCGCACCAGCAGCAGACGGCAGGACCCAGAAGCCACACAGCATCCCCACTCTGCAGCAAAGCCTCCTTGGCTTTGGGCCCCACCACCCCACCAGCACAGCACTGAGGCAGCAATGGCAGACACGCAGTACTGCACCATGTGAACGAGTGCAAAGAGGTCACCCAGTCACAACCCTCAGGAAATCCATCTGAGAGATAGTAGGAGTTTATAAACCCTTGCAGACTAAGGCTAATTAAAAACACCTAGTCCAAATGGGGAGGAGTGCTGACACCAGAGGGGGGAAAAGAAAATAGAGTGCCATTATTTATAAGGGCACTCTGGGAGAGAATTATTACTATTGGTGTGACTTTTGGGAGCACTATTGTTATAGGCACAGTATCAGTTTAGCACAATTATTTTGGGGGACACTGTTTCCAGCGCGGTGAGTGTCCAGGCACTATTTGCTGGTCACAATTATTTTTTAGATCAGTGTGTGTGCAAATAAATACTGAAGGAGGCACTGTCCATATGGTACTAGTATTTTCAAGGGGACTGCAGTTTTTCTGCAGTATACTTTGCAGTATACTCAGTGGGCACACAGTATGGCGGGGGGGGAGGGGGGGCAGGATGGGTTGTTCAGAAGGTGAGTATCACATCTGAGATGGCAGGTAACAGACGTGCGGCGCAGAGGGGAGGCTACCCTTCCACTAGCGAGGGGGGGGGGAGTGGTGACCCCTAACTCACTTGGCACTGGCACCTGGCTGCCCTGACGTCCCTAGAGGGGCTGCTAACCCGTATGCTGACCATGTGCCTTGTCCCTGGCTTACCCTGAAATAAGCCCTAGGTAGTGAATAGGGTGGTGGGAGCACTAGTCCTCACCACTGACACCTAGGGTAACAACAGGGAAAGGACCAACAACACAAACACAATCCCCGAAGGGAGACAACAACTATAGGAGTGAACCGGACATCCAACAGCTCCAGTTCCAACGGCTCCACAGCAACAGTTGTCCACCTGAGGTCAGAATAGAAGATCTGGAAGGAAGGTCTATATCTGGCAACAAGAGAAAGGGAAAATATATGTACGGTGTCCATATTAGGACATCGTCAGACATCATCCACAACTCCATCCTCCATCAGGCAAAACATCCTCCTTCGTCAGCCCAAACTCCATCAGTCCTCTTCCCTCAGGCAAAACTCCATCCTCTGTCAGCCAAAACTCCTTTCTTCCTCATACAAAACTGCCTCCTCCCTCAGACATCAGCCAAAAATGCCCTCCTCCCTCGTCCAAAACTGCCTCCTCCCTCAGACCTCAGCCAAAACGCCCTCCTCCCTCATCCAAAACTCCATCAGATGTCAGACAAAACTACCTCAGACATCAGCCAAAACTCCCTCATCCAAAACTGCATTCTCCCTCAGACATCAGCCAAAACTCCCTCATCCAAAACTGCCTCCTCCCTCAGACCTCAGCCAAATCGCCCTCCTCCCTCATCTAAAACTCCATCAGATGTCAGACAAAACTCCCTTCTCCCTCAGAAGTCAGTCAAAATTCCCTCCTCCCTAACTCAAAAGTATGTAATACACAAACTCTATGCCTGAAGAAGCTGCTAGCTGCTAGAAAGGCAAAGGACCTGTGATGATGTCATTACCATGTGATGAACAGAAACACAAAGGGGGGTTTCAGTCAGCACTCCCTGTATGCAGGTGCACGCAGCCTCCACTTCAGTCGTGCACACCTGACTAGTTTGTCTGCCCTAGATGCTGGTTTTCAATCAGAGTGAGTATAAAGCTGAACGTGTACTCATATTACCTGCTAGTAGCCCTCTGGCTCCAGGAGGAGTGCATAGTGGGCTCAGCATGCATGTTGGTACCTGCATCCCTAGATCTAATGGAGGCTGTTCCAGCACCAGAAGGGGTTAATAAGTATGGTCTGTTCCAGCATGCATGCTGGGCCCACACTCCCTGGATTTTATGTGGCTGTCGTGGCCCATAACAGGTAATATTTAGCGCTAGGAGGATTTTATGTGACTGTCATGGCCCATTACAGGTCAGATTTAGCGTTAGTACCCACTCTAGGAGACAACCGTGAAGGGGTGAGTGGGCTTACTGCCTTTTGATCAAAATGTAAACTAATGTCTCCACTGTTTGCAGGCGTGGATTAGTACACTATGTCCTCTTATGGCTTCTATCTTGGGCAGAGTTCTGGTTGCAGAGTGCTGTTGCATTTTTTTTGTTTGTATGACCATGTGATGAGTCATGTGTGTGGGAGGGGTCAGATTTCACAGCGGCTGTGTACAGAACTGTAGTCATCAAATAGAGCTGTGTATTAGAGATGTGTGTACTGTGTAGTAGAGCTATGTGTATCCTATCTCCATTACACAGTACACAGCCTGCTCATGCAGGATACACACATAGCTCTACTACACAGTACACACATCTCTAATACACAGCCTCTATTTGATGACTACAGTTCTGTACACAGCCGCTGTGGAATCTGACCCCTCCCACACACATGACTCATCACATAGTCATGACATCATCACAGGTCCTTTGCCTTTCCAGCAGCTAGCAGCTTCTTCGGGCGTAGAGTTTGTGTATTGCATACTTTTGAGTTAGGGAGGAGGGAAATTTGACTGACTTCTGAGGGAGAAGGGAGTTTTGTCTGACATCTGATAGAGTTTTGGCTGATGTCTGAGGCAGTTTTGGATGAGGGAGTTTTGGCTGATGTCTGAGGCAGTTTTGGATGAGGGAGTTTTGGCTGATGTCTGAGGCAGTTTTGGATGAGGGAGTTTTGGCTGATGTCTGAGGCAGATTTGGATGAGGGAGTTTTGGCTGATGTCTGAGGGAGTTTTGTCTGACATCTGATGGAGTTTTGGATGAGGGAGGAGGGCGTTTTGGCTGAGGTCTGAGGGAGGAGGCAGTTTTGGATGAGGGGGAAGGGAGTTTTGCCTAAGGGAAGAGGACTGATGGAGTTTTGGCTGACGAAGGAGGGAGTTTTGGCTGACGGAGGATGGAGTTGTGGATGATGTTTGACGATGTCCTAATATGGACACCGTATATATGGTAGCTGGGAGTGGGTGACAGAACAGCTGAAAGGACAAGCTACAGATTCCTAAATGGGACAAAAAAGATGGCAAACCTAAGCAGGAAAACCTAGACATGGCACTCTGATCCAAATGATGAAGCTGAGGAAAAAGAAAATCAGGGGAGACCTCACTGCATGTAAGAAGAATGTGGTGCTGTATTCTCATGCAGTGTATAAGGCCCTTAAGGGTGTATTAGACATCCAGATGCCTTAGAAGATTTTCGGGAATGAAGCTTTCCCTCCCGGCAATTGCCATCGCTTGTCCCCATGCAGGGCAGCGGTGTGCCGGTAGCAGAAGTAGTAATAATCTGCCAGAAAATATGTCAGTCTAATACACCATTTAGGCCCAGAGTGAGAGTAGATTATGTCTCAGACAAACTTCTAATCTTCAGTCTCAGTTAGTCTGACTGAAATTGAATCACTGAAGTGAAGATCAGAAGGCTGTCTCCACAAGAGTCTCTTGAAGAGACTTTTTGCAGTCCATTTGTGACAGCGGCTGCTTAAGAATCCACCTACCATAGTTTAAAATTGGAGGCTAAGCAGCTCTTCATGCAACCACAGTTTAGTGCCACTGTTCACAATAAAACCAAAAAAGGACACATACTTTCTTGGCACAATTGCAATTGTAAACTTCAGACTCTGCTCCTGCTTTTATTTAAAAAAAATGGGAATAGGTGGTTTTTATTCGGCAGCTGGTGGAAATGTTGTGGGGGCCACTGTGCCTCCTTCCTTTTTCTGGGTTACAGAGACAGTGATGTATTTTTTATGCTGAGTCTGCAGCCTATCAGTGATTAGATACTGGATGTAACGCTGCAACCAGTAATATATCACTGTGTGCAACCGAAGGATGAGAAAGGAGCAATGATGTTGGTGAAGGTGACAAAAGTTATTTCCCCCACATGTGGGCATGTATAGATATCTACAGACTTTATCTGATTGGGAATGCTGGCCAGTTCTATTACAGTTTTCAGTGATGCTGCCTAATGGGCTGCAATACAGTCCTGCTACCTATATGTGTTTGAATGCCAACAGCTTAATTTAATCATGCAGATCTTGCACACTGCTTTGATTTTATGTGCCGACATTGAGGTGAAAAACCACCATATGGGAGTTGATCACAAAGCTTGAGGCAGCCAAGCTTGGCCTAGGCCTGGGATG
>CM065589.1:210206952-210289445 GCA_033119425.1 Bufotes viridis | reverse complement strand
TGTTACCCTAGGTGTCAGTAGTGAGGACTAGTGCTCCCAACTCCCTATTCACTACCTAGGGCTTATTTCAGGGTAAGCCAGGGATGAGGCACGTGATCGGTGTACGGGTTAGCAGCACACTAGGGATGTTAGGGCAGCAAAGTGCCAGTGCCAGGTGAGCTAGGGGTCACCATTTCTTCCTCTCCCTAGTGGAAGGGTACTCCTCTTCCCTCCCCTCTGCACCGCACGTCTGTTACCTGCCATATCAGACGTAATATACACTTAGTATTGCCCTTAGCTCTCGCATTCTGACTCTCCTGACTGTGGGGAAGAGACTGTAACACCCCAAAATGGTGTTACTATTCTTTCACTCTGCTACTGTCTTTTATTGCCAACACCAATGTTATTCTGTGTATTTATTTCCAGGTCCTTCTAAGTGTGCATTGATTTTACTATCTTGTAACTGTTGTGTTCATGTAATCTGTCTGGTTCACCAGCAGGTGGCAGCATATATGGCAGAGATATCTTTAGTCAGAATGGAATTTACCATTCCATTATCCCCCCCTTTGGGCAGAAGTAGGCCAGTCCTGCTTCCTACCAGAAGGGAGGGGTTAAAGTTCTAGTGGATTCCAGTTTAGATTCGATAGTGGTGCTAAGAAGACATGAAAGATGTAGCAGCCAGAGGAAAGTGTTCTTCGGCTGGAGCAGGAGCCACAAAGGGGAAGTAGCTTGTAGAGCACCCGGACTCCATGCTAATTTATTTAACTGAGTGTCAGGAGGGGGATAACAGTCGAAGGCACCCCAATCCAAGGATACCAGAACTGTCCGAAAGTCGAGTGCAGAGAGAAAAAAAGCAGAGTTATTAAGCAAGCCTGTCAGCCCAGCAAAGAAAGAAAGTATAGTTACTAATTTTGCTTGCCAGTTTATGCCAAAGCCTGCTGGAACCAACAGAAAGCCTGAATGTAAAAAAGCCTAAATATTGTCTGGAATCAAGTTTACCCAAGTAAAGCTGCTGTTGAACTTCATCAAGGTCTGGACTCAAGTTATTCTTCACCCCCTAACTGAACTATTACCCTTTATTTGCTTCAGAGCCTAATCATGGGGTCCCGTTGTATGCAGGTAGGAGCACTTGTAGAATAGGATAAGCAGCACTCCAAATATCACTGGACAGCTGAAATATGGTCCAAAGAAAGGTGCACGTAGATGAGGATCCAGGCTTGAGGGTCCCAAATAGCATCAAATTAAGAAAAGAATCCACAGTACTCTTCCATTTAAAAAAAATCTAGTTTTAATTCAGTAGACAGCTAAAATTGCGACGTTTCGACATATAGTCTTTATCAAGCAGTGAACATGGTGTACAATAAATAGAGGCTTAATTTTCAGGTGTAGGAAACACCCCCCTTGTGGGCATGTGTAATCCAATAATTGTCATAAAGTGCTATAAAGTGTTGTATATGGTGCAACATAGATAATATAGTGAGAAATAGCATATAACTTGCAATTGAAATGACCTCATGTGAGTCCACATCTTCCCCCATGTAGGCATGAAATCACGCCAGTATCCGGAGTTCCAAGGCAGTGACTGCGCAGGCGCGATCACACACACATAAGGGTGAATATAGTTAGTGCACACCCCGTCCAATAGAAAGACACCTCCTCATAGAACATTCATAACATATTGAGTTACTAGGGAAAAGAGCTAAGGAAACCTCCAATCACTATCAACTTGTCCAGATGATGTCAGTTGTAACTGGGTAAAAGAGAACTCGACAGCAAATATATATTAAAAAGGACACCAGATTAAAGGCAAAAAATTTATATAGCATGTTGTAAAGATCCTTGTTAACACACTGTGGGGTCCCAAAACTAGAGAGTTCATGTGGGTTAGAAGACAACACTACAGCATGCTGTGTTGTCATAGTAACCAAATGCCTCAGCAAATATTGCATTGGCAAATAGGAGGAACCAAAAGGCTACTCAAAAAGAGGTATCAAACTTCACTGAACGAACCTCCTGGGTGAAATCTTCCTTTAGATGACTCCTACTCAACCCCATTGGGGTGATCCAGTGTCCAAACATGCAGTTATTGGAGGGCTACCTTAATAAAGTGGGCTCATCATTTAGATGACAGTCACCCACTAAATGATAAAGGAGCCACCTTCATCAATTTACCACACATAGGTATCACTACTGAGGAAAGCTGCCAATATAAAGCGGGATCATCATTTAGATGACAGTCACCCACTCAACTAAAGAAGCCATCCTCGTCAAACTACCCCACATAAATATCACCAATGGGTAGAAGGTCCCCGATTTGTGGCTCCACATCCCATGGTTAGCAGTTAGGAAAGATCATACTGTAGAGATGGGTGACCATCTATAGCGACATGAGCACCTCCTTCTTTCTACTGTTAATGCTTCTCCCTATACACCCAAGCATTCTGCTAGCATTTCCTGCTGCTCTGACATTGGCTGCCTACCTTAAGGTCTTCTGAAATAATGAATAGTGATGAGCGAGCGCCAAAGTGTTCGGGTAATCGGGTACTCGGTCCGAACACATAGCAATATTCGTGAGCTCGGCCGAGCACCCGAGTATAATGGAAGTCAAGGGGAGACAACCAGGCACCCCTTGCTCGGATGAGGGGAGGGTGCCAGGTTCATAGGGAAAGGTCAGAAAGTGAGAGAAGCACCACCGAAATGGATCTGGAACAGCATGGGGACCATGTCTGGGTGCATCTTGGACTCCAATGTCGCTGCTGGGAACCATGTTGTCCCAGTTGTCTGCCACTTTTACAGACTGACAAAATTAGGCCCAAAATCCCGCCCCCTCAAAAAACAAAACATTTTTGGAGGTAAAATTGTTAAGAAACATTCTTTCCTGTATATTCAATTGTATATACAGTGCATGTGCAGCCAAAAATTACAAGGAAGAAGCACTCCGATACAGTCTGTATATCACATAAAGGAGGGCCTCATTCCCATGGTGCTACAATTGTTCAGGTACACTACTACACTCATATGCCTATGCAAGTGAAAGGGCTGCCAAAAATTACAAGGAACCGGCACTCCAATAAACCCTTTATTACACATAAAGGAGAGCATCATACACACCCTCAAAAGCATTTGGAGCAAGTTCCTGCGGGTTACCCTCTAAAACATTACGGATGAGGGCCTGCTGCTGAGCTGACCCTCTAAAACATTACAGTTAAGAGCCTGAAGGTGAGCGGACCCTTTAAAAAATTCTAGTGAGGGCCTGAAGGTGAGCAAACCCCATAAAACATTGCAGTGATGGCCTACAGGTGAGCAGACCGTATAAAACATTGGAGGTGAAGGCCTCAAGGTGAGCAGACCGTATAAAACATTGGAGGTGAGGGCTTGAAGGTGAGCAGACCGCATAAAACATTGCAATGATAGCCTACAGGTGAGCACACCGTATAAAACATTAGAGGTGAAGGCCTCAAGGTGAGCAGACCGTATAAAACATTGGAGGTGAGAGCCTCAAAGGGAGCAGATCGTATAAAATATTGGAGGTGAGGGCCTGAAGGTTGAGTGAACCCCATAAAACATTGCAGTTAGGGCCTACAGGTGAGCAGACTGTATAAAACATTGGAGGTGAGGGCTTGAAAGTGAGCAGACCCTACAAAACATTGTAGTGAGGACATATATACTGTATGGAAGAGGAGGAGGAGGATGAGAAAACAAGATTCAAATATATACCCTTTTTTGTGAATCTTGTGGATTGAGTACATTATAAAGCATACATTTAAATTACGTTTTTATTCCTCATAGCTCAGCTTTCCTCTGGTGGAGTGGAAAAGTCATGGGCAATACAGGCCTTGATCTAAGTCAACCGGTCAGCATTGTCAGTGGACAAGCGGATACGCTTATCTGTTATAATGCCACCAGCAGCACTAAATAAACACTCAGACAGTACGCTGATAGCAGGGCAGGACAGCACCTCCAAGGCGTAGAGCACGAGTTCGTGCCACGTGTCCAGCTTGAACACTCAGTAGTTGTAAGGCACTGAGGAATCATTTAGGACGCTGACACGGTCTGCAATGTATTCCTTCACCATCTTCCAAAACTTTTCCCTCCTTGTAGCACTAGGCCGCGCTTCAAGGTGAGGTTGCTGGCGGGGTGTCATAAAAGTGTCCCATGCCTTGGAAAGTGTTGCTCTGCCTCTGTTAGAACTGCTGTGTGTTCCCATTGTTTTCCTTCCTCGGTTGCCTAAGGAAGTACGGACTCTGGCGGCCACATTGTCAGATGGAAAATTTTGGAGCAATCTCTCAACAAGTACCTTCTGGTATTGCACCGTTTTACTCATCCTCTCCACCAAAGGAATCAGAGATCTGAAGTTCTCTTTGTAGCGGGGGTTGAAAAGGGTGAACAACCAGTAATCTGTGTTATCTAAAATGTGTAATACGCAAGGGTCGCAGGAAAGGCAGCCTAACATGAAGTCAGCCATGTGTGCCAGAGTACCAACAGGTAAGACGTCAATGTCAACTTCAGGATGACTCTCCATCCCCTCCTCCTCCTCTTCTGCCCATCCACGCTGAACAGATGGAAATAAAGTTGCATGGGTACTAGCCTCTGTAGCAGAGGCAAGTGTCTCCATCTCCTCCTCCTACTCCTCCTCCTCCTCTTCATGGCCCAATTCATGCTGAGAAGATGAACTGTGGGTGGTATAGCTATCACCCTATGTAATGTTCTCCCCCATTTCCTCGTCTGCCACATTCAGAGCGTCCTCCTTAATTGTGAGCAGCGATCGTTTGAGTAGACACAGCAGTGGGATGGTTACGCTGATAATAGCGTTATCGCCGCTAACCATCTGTGTGGATTCATAAATTTTTTTTAAAACCTCACATAGGTCTGACATCAATGTTTCAGTTGACTCGGAAGGCAACGACCATGTTGCAGCTGGTATTCAACAACTGCCCTCAGCTGCTCACAAAGCCTGGAAAACATGTAGAAGGTAGAGTTCCAGCACATGCTCACGTCGCACAACAGTCGGTGAGCTGGAGGCCGCAAGCGCTGCTGCAGCATTCACAGACCGGCTGAAGCTGTGGACGACTTTCAAAAATGGGCACACAAGCGGTGCACCTTCACTAGTAGCTCTCGCAAATTGGAACCACTAAGTTTAAGACGTTGGAAAGGAATGGAATGTGTGTCAGGTTGCCGAGCTTTAAAGCCACCAGCAAGTTAAGGCCATTGTCAGACACAACCATGCCTGGTTGTAGGTTGAGTGGCAAGAGTCACAGCTCGGTCTGGTCCCTTATACCCTGCCACAGCTCTGCGGTGGTGTGCTGTTTGTCCCCTAAGCAGATCAGTTTCAGCACGGCCTGTTGACGCTTACCCACAGCAGTGCTACACTGCTTCCAGCTAGCGACTGATGGCAGACTGCTGTTGGAGGTGGAAGTGGAGGAGGAGGCGGCAGAGGAGGAGAAGTGGGAGTTGGAGCCAGTCACATAGCTGCTGGCAGAGACCCTAATGGATGTAGGGCCCACAATCCTGGGCGTGGGTAGCACCTGTGCCAGCCCAGGGTTTGACTCACTACCAGCCTCCACAACATTCCCCCAGTGTGTGGTCAGGGAAATGTAGCGGCCCTGGCCACCAGCACTTGTCCATGCGTCCGTGGTGAGGTGTAACTTCCCAGTAAGTGCGTTGGTCAGGGCACGGGTGATGTCGTGGGACATATGATGGTGTAATGTGGACACAGCACACCGTGAAAAATACTGGCATCTGGGGACTGCATACCGAGGGACGGCCGCCAACATCAGACTGCAGAAGGCCTCAGTGTCCACAAGCCTAAATGGCAACATTTCAGGGGCCAGTAATTTTGAAAGTTGCGCATTTAGAGCCATGTCCTGTGGGTGGGTGGGTATTTGCGCTTGTGTTCAAATGCCTGTGTTATTGACATTTGGATGCTGCACTGGGACAGGGAAGTGGATGTTGTTGCTTCATGCGAAGGTCCAGGTGCAGGGCGAGGGGCATCCGGGCCTGCGCCTTCGACAGGGGATTGGCCAGCAGTGCGTAACACAGGGGAAGAGGAGGCAGTGGTGTGACCCGCAGACCCAGATTGTGGACCCAGGCGTTCGGCCCACTTATTAGGGTGTTTGGATGTCATGTGGCGGATCCTGCTTGTGGTGGTGAGCTTGCTAGTCTTCACGCCCCAGCTAATTTTGGTACGGCACAGGTTGCAAACTACCACTCTTGTCGTCTGCGCTTTCCTCAAAAAAGCGCCATACTGAGGAACACCTACCACTTGGCAAGATAGATTTACGCATGGGGGTTCTCGGTGTAACGGTTGCAGGCCTGTTTGGTGTTGGCCTAAGTCTCCCTTTTGCAAAACCACTGCCTCTTCCAGACTGTTGCGGTGCTGCGGATCCCTCCCCCTCTGTACTGCTGTCCTCGCTCAACTTTTCACCTTGTTGGGTCAGTGACCTCATCATCCACCACCTTCTCTTCCACTTCCTCACTCTGCTCATCCTCCTGACTTGACCTAGCCGCAACCAGAGTGTTTGGCAACTGTGTGTCATCATCATCCTCCTTGTGAACGAATGATTGCCGATCACCACCGTAATCTTCTTGCAACTGCGAAGGCTCAAGAGGTTGGGAATCAGGTGACAACATCTCAGGTCCCTCTTCAAGCGTGCTGGGCGAGAGGGCCAATTATAATAGTGCTGCTGGAAAGAGCACTTGGAATATCCGAGTGTGGCATCACTCATTTGGCAAGCCTCTACATGGTGGGAGGAAGGATGATCAGAGTGAGGATTTGGTTGACCAGACTCTTGGCTACAGAGACTGGATCTGAAGGAAGAGAGGGTGGTTCTTAACCGACTGGAAGCATCATCTTCAGAAAATCAACCGACCAACTGTTCGCACTGGTCTGACTTTGACAGTGTAGTCCTGCGTGGCCAGCTAATTTGTACATGAAGCTGGGTATATTTATTTATTTCGGGTGTCGGGTGCACTGGCAGCAGGCACAGTTTCATTGCGCCCAGGGCCACTGCCTCAGCGTGCACCATCAGCATCATGCCCACTTACCCATCTCTTTGTGCTCGCCTTCTTCATATTAATGGTTTTGTTTGTAGATGTGCTGCAGATTTTTACTGTCCGCTAAAGACACTGTTTTCTGATGCAGGACATTATTGGATACAAAACCCAAAGATTGTGGACACTTTACTTTGCCCAGATTACTCAAATTTGTAATATACACACTGTATTCCGATGCAGTTCAGTATTGGATACAAAAAACAACACATTTTGGCCACTATACTAGGCCCAAGATAATGGAATTTTTAATAGACACACTGTATTCAGAAGCAGTTCAGTATTGGATACAAAAAAAACATATTTTGGGCACTATACTGGGCCCAGGATAATGATTTTTTTAATATACACACTGTATTCAGATGCAGCTCAGTATTGAATACAAATTTGTCCCAAATAAAATGTATTCTCTACTGGAATACTGTATATACGGTTGCGGCCTAAACGCACACACAGATGTGCCCAAAACTAGTTAAATTGGGCCAAAATATAACTCACTCTCTGCTGGAGGAATGAGTATAATGGTTGCAGATTAAACACACACACAGATGTGGCACAAAGTAGGTTAATTTCCCCTGAAAAAAATATATATTCTGATGGTGCAGTGTATATCTCACTAGCAGGCAGACTGTAGTGAATAAGCCCCTTTTTATAATGTCTTATAATGTCAACACACTGCTGTCTGATGGCGTATTGTAGATGTCACTAATCTGAAATCTTTCTGTCTTTTAAAAGTTTGGGTACTCAAAAAAGCGATTTGCAAGTCCTGCACTATCTGTCCCTTCCTGAAAACGCTTGTCCCTGATAGTGCTAAATTAAACCCCTTGATAAAAAATAAATAAATGGTACTGCACTGCTGTTACACACACACACTGTAGTCCTTAACCTTCGATAAGGTTTTTGTAGTAACCTTATCAGTAACTTTACAGCAAAACACTATCTGTCCTTGCCTACTGTCTGCTCTCCCTGACGCTGAATGATCCAAGCGCCGGACCTCAGCTACTATATGAACTTGTATCACGTGTTTCGACTAGCCAATCAGTGTAAGGCTTACAGCTAACATGGCTATGGCCTTACAATGAAGGGAATTACTTACCTGGACCTTGATTGGATGCTTAGGAGGCGATGCTCGAGCCGAACCGATACTCGGCCGAGCATGCTCGCTCATCACTAATAATGAATGACCTCTAAATCCCTTTCCTCAGATACTGAGGTTAGGACTGTATCAGTGATTTTATATTCTGCTTTTGGGTTTTTACGCCCCAGGTGCATTATCTTGCACTTATCAACATTAAATTTTAGTTGCCAGATTTTTGACCATTCCTCTAGTTTTCCTAAATCCTTTTTCATTTGGTGTATCCCTCCAGGAACATCAACCCTGTTACAAATCTTTGTGTCATCAGCAAAAAGACACACCTTACCATTGAGGCCTTCTGCAATTTCACTGATAAAGATATTAAACAATATGGGTCCCAGAACAGATCCCTGAGGTACCCCACTGGTAACAAGACCATGGGCTGAATATACTCCATTGACCACAACCCTCTGTTGTTTGTCCCTCAGCCACTGCTTAATCCATTCAACAATATGGGAGTCCAAGCTCAAAGACTGCAGTTTATTGATAAGCCTTCTATGTGGGACAGTATCAAAAGCCTTACTAAAGTCCAGATAAGCGATGTCTACTGCACATCTGCCATCTATTATTTTAGTCACCCAATCCAAAAAGTCAATAAGATTAGTTTAACATGATCTCCCTGAATGGGAATTTTACAGTAACCCAGTTATCTGAAATCTGCTGTCTGTTGTCTGAATTGAGCCCATTTTACAGCTGAGATACAAGATGTAATCAGCCCCAGAACTGACATGGCTTCTCTTAAAGAAATCTCTCTGGATTGGCTTAACCTTTGTTTCTTTTGTTGAATGTTGAGCCGTTTTATCTCTAGAAGAAAAGATTTTTGGGATCTGGAGTATAGCTGAATTGGTAGAAAAGTACAAAGGCAGCTTGGCACCAGGGGAGATTTCTCCCAGTTTATCAACCACCTCAGATCTATCAGAATCGTTAACACTTTCTATCTGTGAATCTCCGCTTGTAGACTGTCTGGGGAATGACCTACCACTAAAAGATTGTTCAAGTATGGATTTATAATTATATACGACCTAGCAATTTGGCCATAAGTGCTTGATTTTTGTGAGGGAAACAAGTTACCTTTTAGTGACCTGCCACTTCTGCTGCCAATCCCATGGTGTCTGTCTGGCATCCTCTTTTGTAAGGCGCTCATCGAACCTCCATGTTTCAAGCTCATCCCCCTTCTTGTTCCACAGTAGAATGCAAACATCACATCCAGCACCACTTTTGCTGGTCACGCTGCGTGGCCGGAACAGTACCTGCAGACACCACAAGACAGCGCAAGCCCTTTTGGTATAGTGGAGGAGCGAAAAATTTCCCCCCTCCTACCAAAACACTGCCCAGCTGCAGATGTGAAGGGGACACGAGGAAGCTTTAAAAGGAATCCGCCACATGGCCAAGAGGAGACAACTGGACTTGCACAGCGGCTCCTAATTGAGACTTTACGCCATCAGGTAATGTCCAATAGGTATCATGAAAACCAGAGAACCTGCAGTCCCAAACAGATCCTGGAGAGTTCCATTCATATGTCCTATGGAAAGAAAATAGGAAAAAAAACTGCTGTTCTGTCATGGGGAGTAATAGAAAAAAGACACACATTGCAAATTACTGCCACCAATATAACAAAAGGCAGGAATATTTCTGTCTACAGTGTAATTTGTGTTTTATTTCAGTGGTATAAAAATGGGGTTATTGCTGTAAAGTGCTTTTGCTATAGTGCGGTGCTGTTGGAGAAAAAAATGTGCAATTTCTCAGCAGCAGAATGCAATTGACCGTTTTTTTAGCATGGAAAAATACCTTTGTCGAGACTTGAAATGTTGAATTTTTTTTAAAGAGCTGCCTCTCTTTCCGATGAAAGTATTTTTCTTGCAGGTGGCATTGCAACACAGAACTGTTAGAATGAGGTTCTGCAGCTGCTATATTATTAAGCAGTCCCCTCACTCTCTCAAATCCATCCCTGGTCAAATTTCTTCTGTATACTGTGTAAAATTGTTTTCTGTCAGACACTGCATAGACCCATCCATCCTCATCAACAGCTCAAAACAAAATGATAACTGCTCATTCTGCACTACATCTCCTTGCCGCTGCCACCCCTGATTGGCTGATGAGGCCGTTTTTCAGAATCTGCACCAATCATGCCCTTCGCCTACATGCTTCCTTCTTCTTCCACCCTCGTGATTTTGCCCACCAACATGTACAGTAAAATGGTGCTGTGTGCTGTTACTGCATTCATTCAAAGAGAACCTGAAAAGCTTTGGTTTCATTTGGAAGGCAAATTTTTGTGAAATTCGTAACAAATCGATTCACTCATTATTAATTGATATACTTTATTGCTGAAAAACCATCAGTATAACTTCTGTTAAATTCATATAAATCCCTTGTTATTCCACGCTTAGGTGTTGAGGGGATGGGCCAACAGGCATTGCAGTCCTCCCTGTGTGACTGTGTACAGAGATAGCTATCAATTTCTTAACAGGACCACCCACTGGACTCCTGAGTATAGAAAGAGAAGAGATTCACATGAATAAATAATTGCAATGTTGGATAAATATTTTCCCAAAAAACAATATAACATGCAGATAACACACTATATACAAAGTAATAGGGTCCCTAACACTATCCAGGACAAACACAATTCCAAATATTTGTT
The DNA here is from genome assembly GCA_033119425.1 of Bufotes viridis. NCBI lineage: Eukaryota > Metazoa > Chordata > Amphibia > Anura > Bufonidae > Bufotes > Bufotes viridis. Next base: position 210,278,640 of record CM065589.1, on the reverse strand, counting down.
ATATTGGAATTTATAGGCAGATGCAAAATGAGGTAAAGTCTCCGAACTACCATGAGCATAACCTCATTGATTTTCTATGGAAACCGAGATCACAAGTATGTTTACAAGCCTGTCTGACCTAGTCCATCCAAACATAGGTTAACATAGAAGTTGTTATACACTCGAGGTACAGTGGACCCATGTCTGAACCACAGTGTCAGCAGGTCACCATGTAGTCACAGATGCAAGTCAGTGAGGGTAACACCTTCACAATGAGAAGATGCATGATTAAAATGTAATTTCTGTTAAAGATTATTTTTTAAACAATGCTGATCTGCTGGTCACCAAGGATAGCTCTTACTCCTGTTCTCACTCGGGTTACTCGTTCAGGCAGAGGAACAGCCTGCCGGATCTGTAACTACAGTGTACATCCGAGAGCTGCCCGAAGTCCACCCGGCCCCATTCACTTTAATAGGGAGTAACGTAGATCCATCCGCAGCATGGAAAATATGCAGAGAGGCGGTCAAACAAAAGCTGCTGCGTGCAGCGGAACAGCCTGCCGGAACAAGTGACGCCAGTGTGAAAGTAGCCTTAAAATCCTGACTATAGATGTTCTCAAAAATATCATCGCAGCTAGTTAAAGGTCTGTGTCAGGAAACAAACTTCCATGTAGATTTAATATGAAAATAATCAGCCCAGAATTTTAAACCAAAAATAAAACGGTGTTTAACAGTGGATTTTGGTGCATTCATACAAATCCACAGGTATCATAAATAGCCAACTAGTAGCACATTGTTTAAGGACTGGTGGAATCATTTGCTTTAAAATAAATAAGGGTTAAGCACATGTGCTGACCTTGACCTTCTGACAAATCCCAGCCTTTTTGCACCTATATAAGAGGTACAGCCCTGGTGCCTGAGCGTCAAAGGTCCTTGTGTCTTGCTAAGGTTGCATTCATACGTGCTTGTGTTCCTGAACTCCTGACCCGTGCTTGTCTTCTGGATTCCGATACCAGTCTGCTCCTTACCTGCTCTGTCTTGACACCCCTGTTGCTGACCCGGATTGCCAGACCTGTAGCTGTGACGCCTGCCCTAACCTATTGCTTTTATGTCTTTGCCTCTGCCTCATTATTTGGTCATGCACTATCGCTCCTGGTTATGACTTGGCCTGTTGACTACGTCCGTACCTCTGTTACCTTGCTCTGGTAGTCCCTGGCCCACCAGGGCCTGCGTTCTCCTTGGGAAAGTCTATCCCCCTCATCAGGGGTACTGTGAAGAATCAGGGTTTCATTTAGACAAAGCCCTTAGAGGAGGTTGGTCATGTGGCACAGTGGGTCCACACCCACTGGTTCATGAAAGAATTTTGTGGCTGTATTTTGAGTAAGAAGTCAGAAGTGGGTCCAGCAGGAGGAGAATCATAAATCCTTCCTTTACATTTCTTACCTTCTAACCCACTTTTCACTTCAGTTAAAGAAAACAGCCACAAAAACCTATGTGTGAGCTTACCCACAGACTACTTCCCATACCTAACCAAGTTCAGGACCAGAATAGATACATTCTTTGGGACCAGACACAATTTAGTAATTTTTCGCACATATTAGTTTAAGAGCAGTACGTTTTTTATTTGTTGGGATAGCATTTTTTCAATTTACAGTATTTTGATGATACAGGATTCTTTTCATATCAATTTAACACACATAATTTATGTTTTTTGTTTTTTCTATGAAATTTTAGGCTTATAGTTTTACTATATATTTTGTTTTTTTAAACTTTATATTTAGCTACAGCATTCTGTTCAGTCAAAAGGACTTACAATGTGATATCCAATGTCATTTGGTAGTTTTGGCCATTATGAGGGATAACAGGAAACCCACTCATTTTTTAAGGTTTCTAAACCTCTACTGGAGCCATTGTGAGTTCCACTGCAGCTTCCACTGCCTAGACAACTGTACTACATTTGTCCTATTCTTCTTGGCCCGTTTTAGGGCTCCATTTCCAAAAATATTATAAAAAAATAAAAAAAGACAAATCCTAACTACAGGTCCTTTCATAGCAATCTTTTCTTCTGTATGGGGACAAGAAATTGCTGCAGCGATCATTCATCCCCATAAAGATTTATTATTTGCTGCCAGCATATCCCTATTTGCACAGGACAATCTGATGCTGGCAAACATTGATTTTATGTGCTGCATGAAAGACAAACAAACTCATTCTCGTTTACTGTGATTGGTGGCACATTTACATAGGGTAATTATAATTCCTAGGAACATTCATTCTATGCACTTATGTGCGGGTGTACATGTGTATAGGGGATAGAGGCTTTAACTTATTCAGTGCATGTGCACTGCAAGTGCCGAGGGCAGCTCAAACTCTAAAGAGGGCCCTGCAAAAAAGAGCACTGATTTGTTGTTCTCTTATTTCATACATTGTGGCCATCATCCCCTATGGAATCTACTCCTCATCTCATGAAAAATATGACAATTAGCATTTATCATACAATGATTACTGATGAGCGCAGGAGCAATATTGGAATTCGCGATATTTCGCAAATATTTGGGCGAATATTTGCCATATATTTGAAAATTCGCAAATTCGTAATCTCCAGTCATTATTTTCTGATTGCGAAAATTTGCATACAAATCCGCATAAATTTGCATAAAAATTTGCATAACCTGGCATTTAAAAGATACCTTTAAAATACCAGTTTATGCGAATTTTTATGCGAATTTTATACGAATTTTTATGCAAATGTATGCGAATTTTTATGCAAATTTTTACAAGCAAGAAAATGTCATTATTTTCTGATTGCGAAAATTCGCATAAAAATTTGCATACATTTGCATAAAAATTCGTATAAAATTTGCATAAAAATTCGCATAAACTGGTATTTTAAAGGTATCTTTTAAATGCCAGTTTATGCGAATTTTTATGCAAATTTATGCATAAAAATTGCGAATATATTTTGCGATATTCTAAATATTCGCAAATTCTCGAAGTGCCGATATTCACGATTAAAATTCGCAATTCGAAAATTCCTGATCAACACTTACAATGATTAATGAGGTTTAGTGATGAGCGAGCATGCTCGGCTGAATACCGTTCCGGCTCAAGCATTGTTATGCTAGGCACATGGTGGTACTCGACCGAATACCACATGTGCTCGAGCGCCATGCTCAAGTCTCTGCCCTGCAGGTTGTAAGCAGCAAATCAAGATGCAGGTAAGTACTGCCCTCCCTCTAATGCCAGTAGCCATGTTCCCTGCTGGCATTACAGTCATTGGCTGGCCGGAACGCGTCATTGGGTGTTATATAGCACCCGATGATGCGTGTTCGGCTCAGACGTAGACAGGAAGAGCAGCGTGTAGGCAGGAAAAGACAGAGTAGGGAGCGAAATTTAACAGATTTTATCAGAAACAAGATTTGCCACGAACCAAATGTCCTTTTAAGGACAACAGTGTGTGTGGTTTTACAGCAACAATCAATTTAACTCTTGCAGTCTCAGGGACAGATAGTGCAGGGAGAGAAATTAGCTGTTTTTTCTACCCGAAGCTTTTCCAAGACCCCAAAGTCCTTTTTAGGAATACTGAGTGTGTTTGACAGCAGCAAGATATTTTTATTGTGTACCTATTAGTGAGATATAGGTCCATATTATCATTAGCTAAAGTCACTTTAATGGATTGAAAAAACTTTTTCAAGCTCTGCGCTACGCTCTCCAGTTTTGTGAAAGTGGGCGTGTTTTCTTATGTAAATGAATCTCTAGACAGATTTACTATTGCGACCATTTAAAAAGTTGCAAAATAGTGTACATCATCCGCAGACTGTGTCTGTAATATTCTTGCCCACATCTAGCGACCATAGTGTGTGACTTTGTGTAAAAATACTGTACATCAGGAAACAGTATCTGTAGTGCAAATCCATTAATCTGGGTTTAATAGAGTCCATATTCTGTGGATTTATGTGACATATACTGTCCGGCATCCCAAATCAGTGTCTGTATTTAAAATTACATTAATCTGGCCATAATATACTGTCCATTTTCTGTCAGTTTCTGCAACATACAGTGTCCATCATCCCAAAACAGGTTCTGTATTTCAAATTACATTAATCTGGGCGTAATATACCGTCCAATATACCTTCTTTCTTTTTATGTGACATATACAGTCTGGCATCTGAATACATTGTCTGTATTTAAAATTACATTAATCTGGGCCTAATATACTGTCCGTATCCTGGTGTTTTTTGTGATATATACAATTTGGCCTCCGAATACATTGTCTGTATTTAAAATGACATTAATCTGGGCCTAATATACTGTCCATATTCTGGTGTTTTTGTGACATATATACAGTCCAGACTCTGAATACATTGTCTGTATTGAAAATTACATTAATCTGGACCTAATATACTGTCCATATTCTGGTGTTTTTTGTGACATATCAAGTCCATCCTTCGAATACATTGTCCGTATTCAAAATTACATTAATAGTGGCCTAATATACTGTCCATATTCTGGGGGTTTCTGTGACATAGTGTCCATCATCCCAAAACAGGTTCTGTATTTCCAATTATATTATTCTGGGCATAATATAATGTCCATATTCATTTTTTTTGGGGGGGACATATACAGTCTGGCATCTGAAAACATTGTCTGAATTTAAAATTACATTAATCTGGGCCTAAAATATTGTCAAATTTCTGGTGTTTTTTGTGACCTATACAGTCCGGCAGCCCAAAAAAGTGTCTGTATGTCAAATTACATTAATCTGGCAATAATATATTGTCCATATTCTGGTGTTTTATGTGACATATACAGTCTGGCCTGCCAAAACATTGTCCGTATTTCAAATTACATTAATCTGGGCCTAATATACTGTCCATATTCTGGTGTTTTTGTGACATATACAGTCCAGCCTCTGAATACATTGTCTGTATTTAAAATTACATTTATCTGGGCCTAATATACTGTCCATATTCTGATGTTTTTTGTGACATATACAGTCCAGCCTCTGAATACATTGTCTGTAATGTAAAATGACATTAATTGGGGCCTTATATACTGTCAATATTCTGGTGTTTTTGTGATATATACAATCTGGCCTCTGAATACATTGTCTGTATTTAAAATTACATTAATCCGGGCCTAATATACTGTCCATATTCTGGTGTTTTTGTGACATATACAGTCCGGCCTCTGAACACATTGACTATATTCAAAATTACATTAATCTGGGCTAAATATACTGTCCATATTCTGGTGTTTTGTGACATATACAGTCCGGCCACGGAATACAATGTCAGTATAAAAAATACATTTATCTGGGTCTAATATACTGTCCATATTGTGGTTTTTTGTGACATATCAAGTCCGGCCTCCGAATACATTGTCTGTATTTAAAATTACATTAATCTGGGCCTAATATACTGTCCATATTCTGGTGTTTTTGTGACATATACAGTCCGGCCTCCGAATACAATGTCAGTATTAAAAATTACATTTATCTGGGCCTAATATACTGTCCATATTCTGGTGTTTTTGTGACATATACAGTCCGGCCTCTGAATACATTGACTATATTTTAAATTACATTAATCTGGGCATAATATACTGTCCATATTCTGGTGTTTTTTGTCATATATACAGTCCGGCCTCCGAATACATTGTCTTTATTTAAAATTACATTAATCTGGGCCTAATATACTGTCCATATTCTGGTGTTTTTTGTGACATATACAGTCCGGCCTCCGAATACATTGTCTGTATTTAAAATTACATTAATCGGGGCCTAATATAATATCCATATTCTGGTGTTTTTTGTGATATATACAATCTGGCCTCCGAATACATTGTCTGTATTAAAATTACATTTATCTGGGCCTAATATACTGTCCATATTCTAATATTTTTTGTGAAATATACAGTCCAGCCTATGAATACATTGTCTGTATTTAAAATTACATTAATTGGGGCCTAATATACTGTCCATATTCTGGTGTTTTTGTGACATATACAGTCCGGCCTTTCAATCTCTCATTTATAATGTAATCAATCTACCGTAGTGCATTCCCATGCACCTTTTCAACCACAAAAAAAGACTATATGGTTGAATCTTGTTTTCTCCTCCTCCTCATCCAGATTATATATATTCCCTCCACTGTAATTTTTTTAATAGGGTCAACTCAAGTGCAGGCCCTCAACTCAAATTTTTTTATAGGATCCGCTGAACAGCATGCACTCGCATCTAATGTTTTAGCACGTCATTTGAACAGCATGCACTCGCATATAATGTTCAGCGGCAGCTGAAAACCATGCATTTGCATCTAATTTACTCTCGCATATAATTTTTTAGAGCGTAAGCTCCACTGCAGGCACTCGCATATAATTTTTTAGAGCATCGGCTCACCTGCAGCCACTCGCATATCATGTTTTAGAGCATCAGCTCACCTGCAGGCACTCGCATATCATGTTTTAGAGCGTCAGCTCACCTGCAGACACTCGCATATCATGTTTTAGAGCGTCAGCTGGACAGCATGCTCTCGCATATAATGTTTTAGAGCGTCAGCTCACCAGCAGGCCATTGACCCTAATGTTTTAGAGGGTCACCAGCAGGCCCTTGCTCAAAATGTTTTTTAAGGGTCATCAGCAGGCCACCAATCATAATTTTTCCAGGGTGTGCATGATGCCCTCCTTTTTGTGGGATAAAGGGTGCATTGTACTGCCCGTTCCTTGTAATTTTTGGCAGCCCTTTCACTTAGTGCAGGCATGTCCAAACTCCGGCCCTCCAGATGTTGCAAAACTACAACTCCCATCTTTCCTGGACAACCTACAGCTATCAACCTACAGAAGAGCATAATGGGAGTTGTAGTTCTGCAACACCTGGAGGGCCAAAGTTTGGACATGCCTGACTTAGTGCATAGGCTTTGAGTATAGGAGTCCCACTACCTGAACAATTGTACCACAATGGGAATAAGGCCTCCTTTATGTGATATACAGGCTGTTTTGGAGTGCCTCTCTCTTGTAATTTTTGGCAGCACTCACACTTTATATACAATTGAATATACTCGAAAGAATGTTTCCTAAAAATTTTTCCTGTAAAATAGATTTTTTGTTTTTTTTTGTCAGTCTTTAAAATTAGAATACAACTTGGACAACATAGTTCCCAGCAGCGACTTGGGAGTCCAAGATGCATCCAGACATCGTTCCCATGATGTTCCCGGTCCATTTCGGTGGTGTTTATGTCACTTTCTGATCTTTTCCAATGGACCAGGCACCCTCCCCTCTTCAGAGCAGGGGGTGCCTGGTTGTTTCCCATTGACTTCTATTATACTCGGGTGCTCGGCAGAGCACATGGACACAGCTATGTGTTCGGCCCGAACATCCGAACACACGAATACTTTGGTGCTCGATCGTCACTAATGAGGTTGTGTGAGATCAAGGTTTGCTTTTTCCAAAAGCAACAATACCAGAGGCAGTGTGTTTTTAGAGAAAAAAGAAAAGACTATCATTGTTTTTAAGTTTTAGAGTACAGTAATAAAATTTGATTATTTTTGACATATTTTAAAGGCACAGTACTTATTGCATTTTGTAAACAATTTTTTGCTGCCACCTACTAGAATTCACACTGAATGTACATTATTTAGTTTTTGCTTTGGACATGGGATTATTTCTATTAGTATGTGTCTAGCACAGTTATAAAGGGCACTGTGCTCAGTCTTCACATTGTTCATTTTTAGATATAACATGCTATTACTGTAGTCAGTGGAAATTCTGAATTGTTCTTTAATCACATCAGCATAATATGTGCTTCCTGACTTTATCTGACACAACCACTGTAATCCTCCTCCAGTACGGTGTTCATTTTAGGACATGGTCAGATATCATAGTCAACTATCAAAATAATGCCAGTGTGACACCTGACCCTGACACCTGACCCTGACACCTGACCCTGACACATATATATATATATATGATATATATACGATGTATTTGTATGCCAAATCACTTAGCTAAATAAAATCCCAGCCTGTCACTAAGCAAGCTTGTAGCTCAGTGGTAGTGTATTTATCTTGAGTCCAGTGGGCCTGGGTCCAGACCCCTTTCAGCCTTTAAGCATTTTTACATTTTTTTAAGCCCTAGATATGAGGCAAATTCAAGTCATGTGTGATGCTGATATCTGACTACTGACCTAAGTAAGGCGTCAGCCTTGCTCCTAATTTTAGGTTCTTTCTACTTTCCATATCCTGAATGGCATAGATTAATAAAATGCCATGTTAACACTAACCAAGCTTATAGCTCAGTGATAGTGCACTTGTCTTGAGTCCAGTGGGCCTGGGTTCAAGACCCCTTTTTCAGCCTTTAAAAAATGTAACATTTTATTAAGCCCTAGATTTGAGGCAAATTCATGTGTGACGCTGATCTCTGACAACTGACCTAAGTCAGGCGTCAGCCTCGCTCCTAATTTTAGTTTCATTCTACTTTTCATATACTGAATGGCATAGATAAATAAAATGCCATGTTTTTTTTAGTCAGGTTTGGACAGCAAGTTGAAGGAATTAGTTTTTCTATGTAATTGAGTATATTAAAAGTAGAATGAACCTAAAATTAGGAGCGAGGCTGACGCCTGACTTAGGTCAGTAGTCAGATATCAGCGTCACACATGACTTGAATTTGGCTCAGATCTAGGGCTTAATAATATGTTAAATTTTTTTAAAGGCTGAAAGGGGTTTTGAACCCAGGCCCACTGGACTCAAGACAAGTGCACTATCACTTAACCATGGTATGTTATTCATCTATGTCATTCAGTATATGGAAAGTAGAAAGAACCTAAAATTAGGAGCAAGGCTGACGCCTGACTTAGGTCAGTAGTACGATATCAGCGTCACACATGACTTGAATTTGGCTCAAATCTAGGGCTTAATAAAATGTTTAATTTTTTAAAGGCTAAAAGGGGTTTTGAACCCAGGCCCACTGCACTCAAGACAAGTGCACTAGCATTGAGCTATAAGCTTGGTTAGTGTAAAAAGTGGCATTTTATTCATCTATGCCATTCAGTATATGGAAAGTAGAAAGAACCTAAAATTAGGAGCGAGGCTGACGCCTTACTTAGGTCAGAAGTCAGACATCAACATGACTTGAATTTGCCTCATATCTAGGGCTTAATAAAATGTAAAAATGTTTAAAGGCTGAAAGGGGTCTTGAACCCAGGCCCACTGGACTCAAGACAAATACACTACCACTGAGCTACAAACTTGCTTAGTGACGGATGGGGATTTTATTTAGCTATGAGATTTTGCATACAAATACATCGCATATATATATAACTCATTCTCACTTTGACCCTGACCTATGAAGAGCATAATTCAAACTCAGGTGTCAGGGTCAGAGTCAGGTGCCAGGATCAGGTGTCAGGGTCAGGTGTCAGGGTCAGGTGTCACACTGGCATTATTTTGATAGTTGACTATGATATCTGACCATGTCCTAAAATGAACACTGTACTCCAGGAGTCTGTCTAAACCAGTGCATCCAGTAGCTACTCATGGAGAATCCAGACCCTTTACATGAGAGTTTATGGGAATTCCCAGGCTTTATCACTACTGGGTCTGATGACTGGACAAGTTGTGCTTGAGACTGGACACCTGGAAGAAACACATGAAATAACTGTTACTGAAACACAAGACAACAGAATGCGACCATATTATCAATATATTCTAGTGTTAAGTGCGAATATTCGAATAGCGAATTTTTATCGTGAATATCCCAACTTCGATAATTAGCGAATATTACGAATATAGCGCTATATATTCGCTATTTCAAATATTCTTTTTTTTTTTTGTTGTTGTTAATCCTTGTTGCTCTCTGGTTGTCTTCCCACTTCCCAAAAGCTGTTCTTACCTGTCCGGAGGATTCCTGGCTCCCTGCCCGCTCCAGTTAATGCCCGTTGCCACTTCTGCCGACTTCCCGTGTGCATGGAGCGTCCGCATCCCAATGGGAATGCCTCCATGCTAAAATGTACTGTCGGATGTGAGAATCACGATCTCACAAATTTGACTAAGTTGTAATCGCAATGCGATTAATATAACCTGAATTATTCGCATTGCGATATTCGTTATATTCCAGCAATACAACCATTAGGAACCCAGCTAGAAGTTGAATTTGCAATGCAAACATATACTTGCATTGCAAAATCAACTTAGAGCTGAGTTCCTAATGGCTGTATTGCTAGAATATAACGAAGATTGAGAATATAGTGCTATATTCGTGAATTCGTGATATTCGTCATCTTCGGTATATTCTAGCAATACAACCATTAGGAACTTAGCTCTAAGTTGAATTTACAATGCAAATGCAAATGAAACTTAGAGCGGAGTTCCTAATGGTCGTTGCTAGAATATAACGAAGATTGAGAATATAGTGCTATATTCGTGAATTCATATTCGTCATCTTTGTTATATTCTAGCAATACAACCATTAGGAACCCAGCTTTAAGTTGAATTCGCAATGCGAGTATATGTTCGTAGTGCGAAATAAACTTAGAGCTGAGTTCCTAATGGTTGATTGTATTGCTAGAATATAACGAAGATTGAGAATATAGTGCTATATTCGTTATCTTCGTCAATTCTAGCAATACAAATTACAACTATTAGGAACTCCGCATCGCAAATTAAACTTAGAGCTAATATAAATTTGAGTAACATTTGCAATATATAGCACAATGACGAATATTTGATTTCGACGAATATATGACGAACATTCAATCGAATATTCGCGAAATCGAATATGGCACCTCCCGCTCATACTATATTCTAGCATTCTGTAATCATTTCTTACTTGCTAAACAGAAAGCTGATATGAAAATGAACAGTGATGTCTCCATTGCTAGGGATCTTGTATTAATCAGATGACTCCTGTCTTGCAATCATCGTATATATTTGGTAGATGAAACAGCTGTTTTAGAAAAAGGAAGCAAATTTCCTTCATTTTCATAACCTATACAGTAATTTACATGGAGAATAATTATTTGCAAATTTGCAAATAACTTGTATGATGAAAATCCAATTAAGTTTTTTTTTCTTATATTTTTTATTTATTTATAATAACTAAGAAAACGATAATGCAATGCCTGAGTACATTGCAATGCAAGGTGCAGATAAACCCTAAGGATGTGACCTTATTGTTTTATAGAATTTATGCTGATTTAAATAACAAGGCAACCCATTTAAAGATTTTTTTTATTTTTGAACAGATGAACAAGAAATATCACAATAAACATACTCAAAATAACCTTAATAGTAAAAATACAAAATAATCATACAGATATAAACATAATGCACCATATTCACTTTATGTCTAATACTTGTATCTCAGATTGCACAAAAAAGCACAAAAACTGTTTGACATGTATTCTCCTTTCAAAAAACCCTCCAAAACGTTAACCCCTTGTACCCCACAGGTTTTTTTGCCTTTCGATTATGATTTTGTGCTCCTTGCACAGCAGAGCAATAACTGTTTTTGGTTTTTGCAAGACAAGTTGTACTTTCTAATGCCACCATTTAATATTGCATAGAATGCAGTGGGAAGTGGGAAGACAATTCCAAATGGGGTGGAATTGGGAAAGAAAAACAATTTTGCCACAGTTTAAATTTTTTTTTTTTTTTTAGGTGACAGTAAAACTGACTTGTGAACTTCATTCTTCATGTCAGTACAAAACAGGCGATACCAAATATGTATAGTTTTTCTGGGGTTTTGATACAGGAAAAAAAAAAGGTGAAAAAAATACTATAACTTTTTTGTAGTCATGTCTGAGGATCTGTTTGAGGGCTCATTTTTTTGCAGAGCAATCTGTGCTTTTCATTGATATAATCCTGGGGTGTGCACAACTTTTTAATACATTTTTATTTAATTGTTTGTGGGAGGAGAAACAACAAAAAAATGTTTTTTCGTTTTGCATATTTCCGTATGGAATTAATTATTTTATGTTTTGATACTGAGGGTGTTTTCGCATGCGGCAATACCCATGATTTTTGTATTTTTTTTACTTTTTTTATTCTCATTATGGGAAAAGGGGTGATTTAAATTTTTATATATTTTTTTTATTTTTAAAAACGTTATTATTATTTTTTACACTTTACACCCATAGGGAACTATAACAATCAGTCATTAGATTGCTATTCTCATAGACTTCAATGGACTAGCATTGGAGTCTATGATGATTGTACTAGTTTCCTATGGAGCCCTGCTACAGGCGGGGGCTCCACAGTAAACACTGTGCATTAGCCTCCGGTCACGCTCTATGACAGGGGCTGCTGCTGCACACAAGCTCTGGCTCCTCTGATCACCACATGGGGGAGCCGGAGCATTACCGGTAGTGCACTCTTCTGGTAATACAGTTTCTCAGATTCCATGGTAAGGTTTGACCACAGCCTCCGAGAGGTTAAATGTCTGCAATCGGCATTACCGCCGGTTGTGAACATTAGCCACGGGTGTCTACTGTATAAAACAGCAGGCACCCGGTTGCTATGGAGCTCGCTCCGTTCCGGTATGGGTGTCATCTTTAAAGACCCAACATGTGACGTACTATTACGTCACATGTCGGAAAGGGTTAAAAGGAAACATTTAAGAAGTGCAAATTAGTGGCATAAATATACAACATCTTATAGCAAAAGTAAAAAGTATGGGAAAGATTAACATCTTTTAATAAATTAGAAGAAACTGTTGCTAACTACAATCAGGGCCGCTTTAACAATAGGACAAACCGTGCATTTGCACTGTGCACCATTCTATTACGCCAATTGATGGCCCCTCAGTTTTAATCTTTTCCTGACAGAGCAGTTTTCCATTTTTGCATTTTCATTTTCCACTTCTTTCCTTTCCAGAGTCATATTTTTTTTATTTTTCTGTTTACATAGCTGTATGGGGACTTGTTTTTTGCGGCCCAAATTATACTTTCAAATGGCATCATTTAATATTGCATAGAACTGTGGGTAGTGGGAAACTGCAAAAAAAATTCCAAATGGGGTGGAATTGGAAAAACAAACACAATTCTGCCACAGTTTTATGGGATTTGTTTATATGGCATTAATTATGTGGTAGTCTCCTGAATATCTCTAGTGCACTTAGAAATGCTGCACATTGAGAATGATGCAAGCTAATATTATGTTGCTTTATATACACACTCCCACAAAAGCCCCTCCCCCAACAACAAATTTAACACCTTAATGGTCCTATGTTCATTAGCAATCAGACAATAGCAAAAACCTGTCTAACAAATTCCTTACTAGTGTTGAGCGCAAATATTCGAATTGCGAATTTTTATTGTGAATATCGCAACTTCAATAATTCGCGAATATATCACTATATATTCGCAATTTTGAATATTCTTTTTTTTTTTTTTTCTAGTCCGGAGGATTCCTGGCTCCCTGCCCGCTTCAGTCAATGCCTGTTGCCACTTCTGCCGACTTCCCGTGTGCATGGAGCATCCCCATCCCTATGAGAACGCCTCCATGCTAAAATGTACTGTCGGATGTGAGAATCACGATCTCACAAATTTGACTAAGTTGTAATCGCAATGCGATTAATATAACCTGAATTATTCGCATTGCGATATTCGTTCTATTCTAGCAATACAACCATTAGGAACTTAGCTCTAAGATCAATTCGCAATGCGAGTATATGTTTGCATTGCGAATGAAACTTAGAGCTGAGTTCCTAATGTTGTATTGCTAGAATATAACGAAGATTGAGAATATAGTGCTATATTCGTGTGATATTCGTTATCTTTGTCAATTCTAGCAATTCAAGTTACAACCATTAGGAACTCAGCTCTAAGTTTCATTCGCGACACGAATATAAATTTGCAATATATAAAATAATGACGAATATTCGATTTTGACGAATATATGACGAATATTCAATCGAATATTCGCGAAATATCGCGAAATCGAATATAGCACCTCCCGCTCATTACTATTCCTTACCTGTTTTGAAGCAGAGTATCTAAATAGCCACCAAAAACACAGCTGAAGTTCTGCTACAGTGGAAGTGCTAAGTTAGTCTCCTGAATATCTCTAGTGCACTTAGATGCAAGAGGAAGAGGTTCTAAGTCAGCTGTCTAAAATTAATACAAATAAATCACAGGGGCCTGATGGGATACACCCAAAGCTATTAAAAGAGCTTAGCGGTGTACTAGCAAAATTAGCAAATGTGCCCATTCACAAGAAAGGTAGTAGGGAGGAATCGGGCAACTATAGGCCAGTAAGCGTGACATCAATAGTGGGGAAATTAATGGAAACCATACTTAAGGAGAGGATTGTGGAACATTTAAAATCCCATGGATTACTGATGAAAAACAGCATGGGATTACTTCAGGGAGATCATATAAAACTAATCTTATTGACTTTTTTGATTGGGCGACAAAAATAAAAGATAGCGGACTGACAGTAGACATCGCTTATCTGGACTTTAGTAAGGCTTTTGATACTGTCCCGCATAGAGGGCTTATCAATAAACTGCAGTCTTTGAGCTTGGACTCCCATATTGTTGAATGGATTAGGCAGTGGCTTAAGGAAAGACAACAGAGGGTTGTAGTCAATGGAGTATATTCAGCCCATGGTCTTGTTACCAGTGGGGTACCTCAGGGATCATTTCTGGGACCCATATTGTTTAATATCTTTATCAGCGAAATTGCAGAAAGCCTCAATGGTAAGGTGTGTCTTTTTGCTGATGACACAAAGATTTGTAACAGGGTTGATGTTCCTGGAGGGATACTGTAGCGGACTGGACCCTGTACCAGAGTCTGCCCCAGTTTCCTGGAGGGGACTTCTTGCTCGCCTCCTGCCCTGCGACTATGGCCCCATGTATGCTTGTCCTGTTTGAGCGGTGATACCCCAGATAGCTCTGCTATGGAGCCCATTCGTATAATGAAAGACTATGGGAAAGACTTTAGCTCCATGGCAATTGAACTGGATGTGTGTGGTCTGAGCGCCATTCAATAATGTGCGCTCAGACCTAAGCTATCTGGGGATATGTTGCATGTATATGTTTTATGTAGTAATTGTAACATTGTGTAATTTTATGTCCTTTTGCAACCATGTGCTCAATGGAGTCTGCCTCTATCCCTGGATATAATTGGATTATTTTCCCATTGTCTCCAGGAGAGAGGGCTCTGTAAAACCAGTTTGAACCAGAAAAGCCATGCTTCATTTGGTCAAATAGGACTTTCCCTTAACTTTTTAACCCCTGGTCTGATTCGTGTCATTTTTAATATGTTGTTAACCTGAATGGATTGATTGTGAATATGTAGTTTTTAAGTGAATAGTGATGTCTGTCCTATTGTCCCCACGTGTGTATTGGCGATTTCCCTTGTCCTGAGAGATAATTGAATGACTCCTCAATTGTCTCCAGGACAGAAGACATGTGTATTCTCCTGCCTGTGATGATTACATTAACCTGTGTAGGGTAATTGTATCACAGGCAGAGGGGAGGGATATGCTGGGTGTGGTTGTCCCTATTGTCTCATTGTGTGTGATTGGCTGCTGTATACCCTGTGTCTCAGTCTTCCTTCTGGTCCCCTAGGGGAGTGTCCACCAGGTGGGAGACCTGGATAAATACCGGGCAGGTAGCCCTCAATAAAAAGTGAGTTCCTGTTTAACCCTCAAAGTGAAGTGTCGTCTCATTATTGGGGGAGGATTTATTGCATGCTGTTCCAGTTTGACTGCTAGGAGTGCAAACCTATTTGTATGGTTCCTATTCAACTGTCTACAGCATTCAGAGGCTTGAGAGGATTCATATGCTTCTCAGGTTCGGTGATTGAGGTGTCTGCTAGAGTGCTTGGAGTCCTCAGGAAACGCTAGGAGCATCCTTTAACGGAGGTACCCAGTCGGGGTGCCAGGCGATCCGTTACATTGGTGGCAAGCGGTGGGATGGCGTCCTAGTGCGAGGTAAAACAGCTCGTTCGTGGAATTACAAATTGAGGGCAATGCTAGCACTCATACCCAACTTCAGGAGAACAAGCATGGCACCCAGCTACACGCAGGAGGAATTTGACAGAGTGCTGAGATCACGGCTGATTTTCTTCGGACCCAACCCCTCGGAGAAATCTGTGCAGTTCGTGAGGAGGTTAACAGCAGAGTACCTGCAGTTCATGGCAGATGGTATCATCCGCCCTCCCCAGCGGCTGAGTGCGTTCCGGAGAGCTGAAGGTGCCGTCCTTCCCCCCCAGCGGCAGTGTGAGTTACAGAGGGCAGAAGGTGTCGTCCTTCCTCCCCAGCGGCAGTGTGAAGTCCAGGGGGCTGAAGGTGTCGTCCTTCCTCCCCAGCGGCCGTGTGAGTTACAGAGGGCCGAAGGTGTCGTCCTTCCCCCCCAGCGGCCGTGTGAGTTACAGAGGGCTGAAGGTGTCGTCCTTCCCCCCCAGCGGCCGTGTGCGTTACAGAGGGCCGAAGGTGTCGTCCTTCCCCCCCAGCGGCAGTGTGAGTTACAGAGGGCCGAATGTGTCGTCCTTCCCCCCCCCAGCGGCAGTGTGAGTTACAGAGGGCCGAAGGTGTCGTCCTTCCTCCCCAGCGGCCGTGTGTACCCCCGGGAGCTGAAGGTGCCGTCCCTTCTCCCCAGCCGCAGTGTGTACCCCCGGGAGCTGAAGGTGTCGTCCTTCCTCCCCAGCGGCAGTGTATACTCCAGGGAGCTGAAGGTGCTGTCCTTCCTCCCCAGCGGCAGTGTGTACCCCCGGGAGCTGAAGGTGCCGTCCTTTCTCCCCAGCGGCAGTGTGTACCCCCGGGAGCTGAAGGTGCCGTCCCTTCTGCCCAGCAGCAGTCTACTGTTCAGGGAGAGGAGCTTGTTACCCCTTCTCCCCAGCAGAAGCATAACCCACCAAGGGGAGACACTAAGCCCCTCACCAGCGCAGATGGGACCGCGGTCTCTGCGCCCAAGCTACAGGGAGTACGGAGGGTCAGCCCTGCTCCCCAGCGGCAGAATATTTTACCAGGAGGGGAGAGTCTTGTCCCTCCTCCCCAGCAGCAGCCTAGCCCACCAAGGGGAGACAGTAAACCCCACAACAGTGCAGATGGGACCATAATCTCTGCACCTGCACCACTGGAGATATGGACAGTCTGTCCTGGTCCCCAACAACAGGACAAGGTATTGGAAGAGAAGGCGGTTTGTTTTCCCATAATACAAGAGAGAGCACGTTGCAGGAGAGGAGCCTGTTACCCCTTCTCCCCAGCAACCGCTTTATCCAACCAGGAGGAGGACACCCTGGTTACTTTTTTTCCCAGACTATGGATTTCCCACTGGATACATGTGGCAGGAGAACACCAGGTCAGCTACACCGGGTAAGAAAGGCCGACCGACTATCAGAGCCCCAGACCGATTGGAGGTCTGGAGTCTGGATAGTCTCTTTGGTAAAGGGGAGAAATGTAGCGGACTGGACCCTGTACCAGAGTCTGCCCCAGTTTCCTGGAGGGGACTGCTTGCTCGCCTCCTGCCCTGCGACTATGGCCCCATGTATGCTTGTCCTGTTTGAGCGGTGATAACCCAGATAGCTCTGCTATGGAGCCCATTCGTATAATGAAAGACTATGGGAAAGACTTTAGCTCCATGGCAATTGAACTGGATGTGTGTGGTCTGAGCGCCATTCAATAATGTGCGCTCAGACCTAAGCTATCTGGGGATATGTTGCATGTATATATTTTATGTAGTAATTGTAACATTGTGTAATTTTTTGTCCTTTTGCAACCATGTGCTCAATGGAGTCTGCCTCTATCCCTGGATATAATTGGATTATTTTCCCCATTGTCTCCAGGAGAGAGGGCTCTGTAAAACCAGTTCGAACCAGAAAAGCCATGCTTCATTTGGTCAAATAGGACTTTCCCTTAACTTTTTAACCCCTGGTCTGATTCGTGTCATTTTTTAATATGTTGTTAACCTGAATGGATTGATTGTGAATATGTAGTTTTTAAGTGAATAGTGATGTCTGTCCTATTGTCCCCATGTGTGTATTGGCGATTTCCCTTTGTCCTGAGAGATAATTGAATGACTCCTCAATTGTCTCCAGGACAGAAGACATTGTGTATTCTCCTGCCTGTGATGATTACATTAACCTGTGTAGGGTAATTGTATCACAGGCAGAGGGGAGGGATATGCTGGGTGTGGTTGTCCCTATTGTCTCATTGTGTGTGATTGGCTGCTGTATCCCCTGTGTCTCAGTCTTCCTTCTGGTCCCCTAGGGGAGTGTCCACCAGGTGGGAGACCTGGATAAATACCGGGCAGGTAGCCCTCAATAAAAAGTGAGTTCCTGTTTAACCCTCAAAGTGAAGTGTCGTCTCATTATTGGGGGAGGATTTATTGCATGCTGTTCCAGTTTGACTGCTAGGAGTGCAAACCTATTCGTATGGTTCCTATTCAACTGTCTACAGCATTCAGAGGCTTGAGAGGATTCATATGCTTCTCAGGTTCGGTGATTGAGGTGTCTGCTAGAGTGCTTGGAGTCCTCAGGAAACGCTAGGAGCATCCTTTAACGGAGGTACCCAGTCGGGGTGCCAGGCGATCCGTTACAGATACACCAAATGGAAAAGGAATTAGGAAAACTAGAGGAATGGTAAAAAATCTGGCAACTAAATTTAATGTTGATAAGTGATACAGTCCTAACTAGAGTTGATCGAACACCTGAAAGTTCGGGTTCGCCGGGTTCAGCCGAACTTCGCCACAAAGTTCGAGTTCGGGATCCGAACTTGACCCCGAACCCGAACCCCATTAAAGTCAAAGGGGACCCGAACTTTGGGGCATTAAAAAGCCTCTAAAAAAGTCCTAGAAAGGGCCAGAGGGCTGGAAAATGAAGCAAAATGGGGGTAAGAGTAGGAAAAGTGCCCTGCAAATAAATTTGGATAGGGAAATAACTTAAAATAACATAAAATACATCAAAAATAAATATAAACATTCTAAACCTGAGCACAAGTGAGTGACAGTAGCACCTGCCACCCCGCGAACAAAGGGTGTGGCAGCAACACCACCACATGTTTCACCGTCACCAAGCATCTCCACACTATACCATGGAAGCATTCAGCTGTCCATCTCCCAAACACTGGAGAGAAAGAGAAATTTGAAGTACCCCCATACTCAATCGCGATCCCTGGCCCTGAATGCCAGGATTTCAAAATTCCTGGTCCTTCGAAATGCCGTCATTTATTTCTGTCTGATGGAGATGGATGGAGACTTTTAAAAAAACTTATGGCGGTGGTTGTCCCACAGTACGTGGTTCCCAGCTGACCACTACTATTCCAGGCGAGCCATCCCTTCCTTGCACAACCAAGCGGCGGACAAAATCAGGTGTGCACTGCGCAACACCCTCTGTGGCAAGGTCCACATAACCACCAATACGTGGACCAGTAAGCATGGGCAGGGAAGTTATATCTCCCTAACAGCACACTGGGTAAATGTAGTGGCCGCTGGGCCAGAGGCCGATAGCAATTTGGTGCATGTCCTTCCATCCCCGAGGATTGCAAGATCTTTCGCTTTGCCTCCTGTGGCCTCCTCCTCCTATTCCGCTTCCTGCTCCTCTACCACCTCCTCATCCGCTCAGCGTAACACCTTCACCACCAACATCAGCACAGCCAGGGGGAACGACAGCAGGCTGTTCTGAAACTCATCTGTTTGGGAGACAAACCGCACAGGAACTGTGGACGGGCATTGAACAACAGACCAATGAGTGGCTGGTGTCACTGAGCCTCAAGCACAGCCTGGTGTGCGATAATAGGCGAAATCTCGTAGCAGCTCTGGGCTTAGCCGTTTTGACACACATCCCTTGCCTGTTGCATGTGCTGAATTTGGTGGTGCAGAAATTCCTGAACACCTGACAGTGAAAATCAATTCAGTTAATCCAGCTCTTAGATTCTGGTGGGACAAATTCACTTTTATTAGTGCTCAAGGACCCCTGCGGCCTGAGCTGCAGATGTGACAGGCAAATAATTTTATAAAATTTGTCGGTTAGATTGTTGGGTAACATTTCCACGGTTAACAGGACTTTTTATTAAAAATCGTAACAAAAACTATACAAGGAACATTTCAAAAAGAGAACATTAACCCACCAGCCTCCCACCCTACACCCCCCCCCCCTTCCTTTCACTCAAACCACTCATTAAGTCAGATAAATTAAATAACCAAACAAGGCTATATACAGGCCTTACCCTTAACTTATAAGACCAGTCATATACAAGTGGCTCGTAGGGTGGGTTCCTGCACCAACATAGGCCAGGTACACAATTGTCCAGCCGGGGCACAGTTCTGGAGGATGAGGAGGAGGAGGAGAAGAAACTGTGTTCACAGCAGGGTGGCACACCTCCCACAGAGGACAGCTTGCCGTTGCCTCTGGGCAGCCTGGCAAACATGAGCGACTACATGCTGCAGTGCCTGTGCAACAACTGCTGAGTTGCCCACATTCTAACTTGTGCAGATTACTGGGTGGCCACCCTGCTGGATCCCCGTTACAAGGAAAACATGCCATCCTTAATTCCGTCACTGAAGTGTAATCGGAAGAAGCCAATGCTGGTAGACGCGCTGCTGATGGCATTCACACCTGACTCCGGGGGCTCAGTGGAAGCACAAGGCTAAAGCAGAGGAGGAGGGGGAATAAGTCGCCAACGCAGCTGGGTCACTGCCCGCACCTCAGAAGGCAGGGTTACCATGGCCGAAATGTGGAAAAGCTTTGTCACCACGCCACAACAACCAGCACCACAAGCAAATATGGAATGTATTAGCAAGAGGCAGCATTTCAGCAAAATGGTGGAATAGTACCTGTGCACACGCCTATACGCAGAATAGACATGTATACCGGCCTCACCGAACCGTTGTTATACTACAGTGCACTTACTCTTTGTTTTCTACTTAATATTTCCCATTGTTTTGGGGTCTAACCCAATTTATAAAAAAAAAAAAAGACAAAACACATTGTTGTTGGCGAATACCTTTGGCTTCACAGCCAAAAAAGGCTTTATGTCAGGCAACAACTATAACCGCCAATTGTAGTGAATTAAGTTATCTGTCTGTTATACAGTGTAGGGGTACTTTAGAAGAAAGAAGGGGTACAGATTAGCAAACAATCTGAACGCCTCCTAATTTACTGAATATATTTCCAAGTCAGGTATGCAGTGCAGGGGTACTTCGAAAAAAAGAAGGGGTACAGATCACCCAACAATCTGAAGGCCACCTAATTTACATAATATATTTCCCAGTCAGGTATGCAGTGCAGGGATTCTTTGAAAAAAAGAAGGGGTACAGATCACCCATCAATCTGAAGGCCACTACATTTACTGAATATATTTCCAAGTCAGGTATGCAGTGCAGGGGTACTTTATTGCGCAAGAATGTAACAGACGATTGTTAGAAATTTACCTCCCTGTCACCTGTGCAGAGCAGGGGTTTGTATAAGGCAAAACTGGGTTAATGTCACCCACCAATGTAACAGAGGATTTTTAGAAATGTACCTCCCTGTCACCTATGCAGAGCAGGGGTTTGTATACGGCAAAAATGGTAAAATGTCACCCACCAATGGAACAGAAGATTTTTAGAAATTCACCTCCCTGTCACCTATGCAGAGCAGGGGTTTGTATACAGCAAAAATTCTAAAATGTCACAGACCAATGGAACAGACAATTTTTACAAATTTACGTCCCTGTCACCTATGCAGAGCAGGGGTTTGTATACGGCAAAACTGGGTTAATGTCACCCAAGAATGTAACAGACGATTTTTAGAAATTTACCTCCCTGTCAACTATTCAGAGCAGGGGTTTGTATACGGCAAAAATGATAAAAACTATTTGGCCCATCTAGTCTGCCCAATATACTAAATACTATGAATAGCCCCTGGCCCTATCTTATATGAAGGATGGCCTTATGCCTATACCATGCATGCTTAAACTCCTTTACTGTATTTGCAGCTACCACTTCTGCAGGAAGGCTATCCCATGCATCCACTACTCTCTCAGTAAAGTACCGTATTTTTCGCCCTATAAGACGCACCTGCCCATAAGACGCAGCTAGGTTTTGGAGGGTGAAAATAGAAAAAAAAATATTTTGAACAAAAGTGGGGTCATCTTAATAGAAGTGGGATCACTTTATTAGGCGACCTTTACATCTGCCTCAGCAGAGGAATTCACCGGCTTCAGCACTGCTGGATGCAGACAGAATGTCCGCCGGACCTATAATGGGGTCCATCCACAAACTAGAAGAAAGTTGCATCATATGAATGAGGTCCAAGACATGGCACATGTGTGGCATCCGTGACAATCACCAATTACAGCGCTGCTCCCGCTGTTGCAAAGCTGCAACTTCCAGTGTAGTAAGGCATGCTGGGAGCTTTAGTGCCAAAAGTTCCATATAACATGCCCAGTATAGAGGGGGTAAGTTGTGCCAGTCACGATTTACAATGACTGTCTTGCCCCAGCCACCCTAGGGCCAGGACACTGCAGTGTCACTGGGCTCAGGGCTGGGTCCAAAAATGTAGCATAGCACCCTCAATAATTGCTGTAGTTTGAAGATTGAACACCACCAAGTTCAACAGAATTCTTCCCTAATCCATCCCTCACAGCAGCAACAGCATCCTATTCCTACACTGAGAAGAGCAGAGTAACGCACGGTGCTACGTGACTCCAGCCTATATAGAGGTTGGGTCACATGCTGTTCTTGGCCAATCACAGCCGTGCCTTTAGTAGGTATTGCTGTGATGGCTTCTAAGGGCAGACTACTGAAATGCTTGTTGATTGGCTGCCCTGCAGCCTTTCAAAAAGTGCCAAGAAATCGCTGAACACCGAACTTGAACTTTTACGGAAATGTCCGGGTACCAAAAACCCTAAAGTTCGGTACGAACCCGAACTGTAAAGCTCAACGATAGTCCGAACCTCAGTATCTGAGGGAAATGATTTAGGGGTTATTATTTCAGACGACCTAAAGGTAGGCAGACAATGTCATAGAGCAGCAGGAAATGCCAGCAGAATGCTTGGGGGTATAGGGAGAAGCAAATTTAACAGTAGAAAGAGGGAGGTGCTCGTGCCGCTCTACAGAGCACTAGTGAGATCTTATTTGGACTACTGTGTGCAGTACTTGACACCATATCTCCAAAAGGATATTGAAACTTTGGAGAGAGTTCAGAGAAGAGCTACTAAACTAGTACATGGATTGCAGGACAAAACTTACCAGGAAAGGTTAAAGGACCTTAACATGTATAGCTTGGAAGTAAGAAGAGACAGAGGGGATATGATAGAAACTTTTAAATACATAAAGGGAATCAACACGGTAAAAGAGGAGAGAATATTTAAAAGAAGAGAAACTGCTACAAGAGGACATAGTTTTAAATTAGAGGGGCAAAGGTTTAAAAGCAATATCGGGAAGTATTACCGTATTTTTTGCCCTATAAGACGCACTTTCCCCCCCAAAGTGGGGGTAAAAAGTTAGTGCGTCTTATCGGGTGAATATAGTGGTGAATGTAGGGGAAAAAAACATGTCCTGCGCTTGTGGCCTCTGAAGTTACTGTACCTGCTGTGCTGAGGGCCGGCTGCGCTGCTGCTTGGAAGAAGGAGCTGGACGCGCTGTGGGTGTTCAGAGGCAGGGACCAGGCACCACTGCAGATGGTGATGCAGGGGCTGGTAGTGGGCTTTCTGTGGTGGGAACTGGAAGCATTGTTATGGAGGACGGAGGAGGAAGAAAGTTGATAGGATTGCAGGAGCATACCTGCTCCAAAACACGGCCTCTACTGTCAATGATGCTGTGTTGAGCCTGTGGGTCCGCCTCCTGACAGAGCTGCCAGCACACAAAGCCTAGGGTGAGGGGCCGCTGCAGCCATTCTCCATCAAGAGCCGGTGATGGCAGGTAATACAGTAGAGGGAGCTAGTGCTGGTTACCGAGGCGAGGGCACAAAGCTGTGTACACGGGGACAGATGGGAGGGCAGAGGGTGTTAAGCTGAACCTTGCCATGGGCCTGGAGGGCACTGATGAGGGGTGACCGTGCCATGTGATGCCAGCTGATGTCACATCATAGTTTTTCTTCCATAGACTGCAAAATGCAGTGTCCTGGCCCTAGGGTGGATGGAGGGACCACATGTGAGTGGCACCATGCTGGGGCAAGACAGTCATTGTAAATCATGTGACTGGCACAACTTACCCCCTCTATACAGCATGCCTTACTACACTGGAAGTTGCAGCTTTGCAATAGCGGGAGCAGCGCTGTAATTGGTGATTGTCACGGATGCCACACATGTGCCATGTCTTGGACCTCATTCATATGATGCAATTTTTTTCCAGTTTGTGGATGGACCCCATTTTAGGTCCGGCAGGCATTCTGTCTGCATCCAGCAGTGCTGAAGCCGGTGAATTGCTCTGCTAGAATCTCTGACGCAGATGTGAAGGTCACCTAATGAAGTGATCCCACTCCTTTACGGTACTTTACAGAGAGAGTAGTGGATGCATGGAATAGCCTTCCTGCAGAAGTGGTAGTTGCAAATAAAGTGAAGGAGTTTAAGCGTGCATGGGATAGGCATAAGGCCATCCTTCATATAAGATAGGGCCAGGGGCTATTCATAGTATTCAGTATATTGGGCAGACTAGATGGGCCAAATAGTTCTTATCTGCCCACAAATTCTATGTTTCTATGTTGCTAAAAAGACTGGGAAAAAAAACTTTTGAAAAAAATATTTTCATCGCCATATTCTGACCTAATTAACTTTTTTTTTATAGTTATGTCTATGGAGCTACAGTATGTGAAAACTCTTTTTTTTTTTCTTTTTTATGGGATGACCTGTAGTTATTGTTATACCATTTTGGGAGTATGTATGACTTTTTGATGAAAAAATGTCAAACTGGCTATTTATAATTTTTTTCTCCGTTATGCTATTCACTGTATGGGATTCGTTATTTTTATATTTTAATAGCGCAGTTTTTTTTGCATGTGGGGATGCTTATGATGTTTATTCCTTTATTGCCTATTTATTTTTTATGTTAGTTAAAGGTGGGTGATTTGAGTTTTTTTTAAATATATTTTTAATATTCTATCTTTTTTTTTAAACTTTATTTTTGGTCCCCAAGTGGACCCCAATATGCAATTGTTAGATTACAATGTGTATAGAGTAATGGAATATTTTACATTATTATATACAGAAATTGCTATATTACAAATTGGTGCTGCCACCTGCTGGCCTGAATTGTAATATTCATGTAATTAATGAGCCTAGAAGCATAGTACAGTCTCTGGCTCATTACTTACATGGAACAGCTTCCACAATCTCCTTCCGGGGGATGCATTCCTGCCAAAGCACAAACCTGCAGGTTTTAGTCCTCTCGGCTGTCATGGTCACATTTGGCTACAGCATCTGATTGATGCGGAGAGCACACACTTCCGGACGGCGGCTCCGCAAAAATATAGAGCATGTCCTATTCTTGCCCGCAATTGCGGACAAGTATAAGCATCTCTATAGGGCTGGTGGCAAGGTGTTTTGAGGATCCGCAAACTTGTGGATCCGCAAAACACTGCAGACGTATGAATAAGGCCTAAATGTCCACAATCTGCATTATCGCAGATCGCAGACATTAGCCACGGGTGTCTGGTCGTTCCACTCTATAGGTCATCTTTAAAGATCTGACATCCACCGTACATGTATGGTGGATGCCTGGAAGGGGTATCGCTAGCCTCAGGAATGCTGCAACGAGGGACAGGAGCTATATCTTCTTGCCCCTCCATTCACTCTGATAGGCTTCAGTCCTAGTGCTTGTTGCCTATCAGAGCAGGAGGAGTATTGACACCATTATCATCGCGCCACCTGAGCTGGGCGGGATACAGCTCAGGACACAAGCTTGGAGACGTCTGTGTCCTGCACTGAATTGCTGACAGAGGCATGAAGGATTTGTGTTTTTTTTCACTTTTCTTTGGCAGCTTACCGTTCAACATAAAGGTAGGATTCTTTTCTGGCAGGTTACCTGGTTCTGCTACTACCCACATTCTGGCTTTAGGATGATGAAGCCTTGGTCTTTTATTTTGAACTCTTCCGTATTCCAGGCATTTCATTATGAGGCCTAATGAAAACTCGCAATTTTCTTAATTGAAAAGTCACGGATTTGGTACAGTCACACAAACTATGGAACAATATAGCAAAATTTCAAAGGCACAATTAAATGTACTTCCCCTTCTACAAACAGACAGGACACTGCTGTTGACAATTTACTTTGGGAATATTGCAGGATTGGTGGCGGTGAGATTTCTGTCTACTGTTTTATTTGCATTTAAAAACGCAGGTTTAAAAAAGGCCTTGCCTGTTAAAACACACATTGCAAACTTGCAATGTGATTATTCTCCTCCCTCCCCAAACACACACACAGCCAATATAACAATTCAGAGAGGGGTTACGAACACCTTGCAATCCAGCAGCGGTGGCCATATTTGCACTCTATAAAAAAAGGCAGATGCTTTTTCCTATAGTGTGCAAGCATGGCCCCCATTGCTGGATTTCAGGGTTGTCTTAACCAGGGCTTTTTTTCTCAGAGAAAAGGTGGTGGAACTCACCCCCTCCCCTGGTCACGCTCCTACCCACCCCTAGGACGCCCCCTAAAACCACCCTTTAGAGAACAGGGATGCAAGTAAAATTTGGGGGAGCTATAAAAGTCCAGCCCAGCAAAGAAACCCCCCAGATGGGGATGACACTGTTAATGGGGGATCTTGGGATGGCACTGTTATGGGGTGGAGGATCTGTGGATGGCACTGTTATGGGGTATCTGTGGATGGCATCCACAGACCCCCCATCCTATAACAGTGCCATCCACAGACCCCACCCCCACCCCTTAACAGTGTCATCCACAGACCCCCCTATCCTATAACAGTGCCATCCACAGACCCTCCCCCACCCCATAACAGTGCCATCCACAGACCCCCATTGCCGCTCCAGTACAGTTATAAATGTGTAATTCAATTAATAATGATTCATGCTGCCCCCTCTGTAGTATAACATTCAATATATCCTACTTACAGGGCTACTGTTATATCGTATGAATGAAGCAGGCGGCGCAGGCACGTGACGTCAGTCAGTCACGCTGCCGCTCGTCTGCCCGGCCGGCCTGCATTACAATATAACAGTAGCCTTAGGCTGTGAGTGTAGGATATATTGAATGTTATACTACAGAGGGGGCAGCATGAATTATTATTAATTGAATTACACATTTTATAACTGTACTGGAGCGGCGGGGCCGGAGCACAGTGAACGCATCGGCCCTGCCGCAGTTGCCGGCCCCAGCTCCTCCTCCCAGTCCCTCCCCGCTGATACATCGCAGCCTGCGATGCTGGAGCATCGCAGGCTGCAATGTCAAAATGTCAGCATGGTAGGTGGCGGAACGCCGTTCCGGTGCGTTCCGCCAGAAAAAAAGCCCTGGTCTTAACCCCTGAAAACGAGCAATGTATAATGGCTTATTCACACATCAGTGTTTTGTTCAGTGATTTCCATCAGTGATTATGAGCCAAAACCAGGGTTGGAGGCTACACAGATATAAGGAATAAGGGAAAGATCTGCACCTGTTCTGTGTTTAGAGCCGCACCTGGTTTTGGTTCAGAATCACTGACTAAAACACTGTATAGGTTTTTTTTTTTATGTCTAAATAGGGTAAAAGTAAAATTTAAACTTTGAAAAAAATTATATTTTTTTTTTATCACCATATTCTGACCCCCAAAGCTTTTTTATAGCTATATATAGGGATGAGCAAATCGACTTCGGATGAAGCATCCGAAGTCGATTCCCATAAGACTTTGTTTCAATACTGTACAGAGCGGCGCTCTGTACAGTATTAGAATGTTTTGGCTCAGATGAGCCAAAGTTATTACCATGCAAAGTCTCG
Source organism: Bufotes viridis (assembly GCA_033119425.1). Classification (NCBI taxonomy): domain Eukaryota; kingdom Metazoa; phylum Chordata; class Amphibia; order Anura; family Bufonidae; genus Bufotes; species Bufotes viridis. Next base: position 210,250,819 of record CM065589.1, on the reverse strand, counting down.
CAAGACTTGCGTAATAACTTCATAAATTGATTTCTACTGTAAAAAACATTTCTCGGATTCGGTTCCAAGGTACCGCTTGGAGCCAATACATTCTAATACTGTATAGATCGCTCGCTCTATACAGTATTGAAACAAAGTTTTCTGCGAATCGACTTCAGATGTTTCAAGGACAACAGGATCTGATTGAGTTCTCATAGGTGGTCAAAGAAAAGATGGCAGATCAGAGAGCTGTACTTAATCAAGTTCACCTTCTACTTGAAGACCAGGAGAACCGAAACAGACAGTGCAACTTGGATTCAGTTCAAAGGTACCGCTTGGAGCCAATACATTCTAATACTGTATGGAGAACCGAAACAAACACTGCAGAGGCCTACCTGAGAACGTTCCTGCCATCACGGAAACAGATCTTTGCCTCTGTAAGCTGTGTACGCAGTCCAGGATACAGCAAAGTCACGAATGAGGAAAGCAACTCCAACACCAGTTTTTGCCAAAACTGTATTTTACTTAAACGTGGTAATGAGCATGACCAGAAATTCTGGTAACAAACAAAAATTCACACACACCCAGCCAAAAGTCTGAGACCCTGTGCTGCACAGCGTGGTGCCCTCCAGTGGATGCTGGAGGTAAGAGCCACGTCAGGAACAACTGTTTGGGTGCGTGGTACGGGCTAGCCTGCGGTATAGCATAGCAGCTTACAATCTTATTACACTCTATAGTATTCCCCCTCCAATAACTGGTCATTTAGCACCTGCCTTAGTGTTTTTTCTGAGTAAACGCCAGCCTGGCTTGAGTTTGTGGTGCAGCTTATCAGCTTTCCGGTGTGAACTGTAGCTTTAACTGTGAAGTCCTTGTAATGAGCAGTTAACAATCCTTGAGGCCTGAGGCAAACAGAAACCCTAACTAACTACAGACCTGGTCTCAGTCCTACAGGATTCTAGGCGCCAACACTGCAATGATGTGCATCCACGATCAGTCTTACTGACCCGGATCTGCTCTGCATCATCATCTCTAACAAGTGTGCTGTACTGCAGTCTATGTTATTTTGCTCCTCATCTCTCATCCGTCTTCCTGGAAGCAATCCTCGGTCCTCTGGACAGGGTCTTGGACATGATCAGCTTCACTTGGCTGCTGTGTTGGTCACAGAAGGGTGCTCCCACACCTGGATGTAGATGGATTTTCTCCTCACACAGGTCCTCAGTGTCTGTTTCAGCTTCACTTTACGGCCTCATGCATACCACCGTATGGGTTTTTCAGTATTTTGCGATCCACAAAAAATACGGATGACGACCGTGTACATTCCATTTTTTGCGCAACGGAACAGCTGGCCCCTGATAGAACAGTACTATCCTTGTCCGTTGTGTGGACAATAATAAGACATGTTTTATCTTTAAACAGAACGGAAAATGGAAATCTGGAAGCGGAAGGCATACGGAGTACCTTCTGTTTTTTTTTTGCGGATCCATTGAAATGAATGGTTCTGTATACGGTCCTTATAAAAGGAAGGGAAACGGAAAATAGATACGGTCGTGTACATGAACCCTAAGATGGAGGATCCTTCACTTCCTTTCCAGGTTTTTTTTTTTAACATCAAATGAATCTAGGAATGCAACCCTTTTTAGCTATACTTAGGAAACAGCAGCATCTTGTGGCCAAACAGCAGAATGTCAGTCCAGATCACTTAACTTAATTTACACAATCACAGTGTTCACACAATGAGAGCTGTTTCTTCATCTCACACTTCACTCCTGGGTCCGCAGAGAACAGTGCAGATAGTCATTGACCGTGCCCACTGGGCACTTAAGCTGAAACCTCCATCCGGAGAGCCTTTCCCTGACATAGTCTGTAGTATCCTCAGTTACGTGGACACTGCAGCGATTCTATCTGCCACAAAAGACATGAAGGACTTCCATTTAGGAGTGCACACCTGTCCTTTTACCAGGATCTCTCTCTACCCACTCTACTGAAATGGAGAAAGATTGCCCCTCTAACATCGGCACTTATGTAGAAACATATCCCTTACCGATGACTATATTTGTTTGGTCCTTCTTATTTCAGAAGGAGGCAAGAAGGTCATTATAAAGTCACCAGGTTATCTTCCAGCAGCATAAAACCTTCTTTAAATGGTACCTGGTGGACATCCCCTCCTGGCTGCCCGTGAATGAAGATGACGTGTGGCCTTGGTCACAGGCTACCAGGACGAAGCTGTTAAGAACCAAGAGACCTCTGGTAAATCTTCTCCGGTTTGATCCATCACTATCACTTACTAGACTCTGCAAGTAGTCAATTAACAACCTTCTCCTGTGGTTGTCCCCATAACCATAGTGCTGGTCAACATCGCCCATCTTACACATATGCCTTAGCTACTGGGGTCTCGGATGTCCCTTTTGCGGCGGGTGCTGATGTCTAGACCTGTGTTCCAATGCGGAACATATACAGATGAAGCAAGCATTAAAGTCATACCTGATAGTGACGAACACCAGGGGCAATATTCGAATTCGCTATATTTCACGAATATGTGGTAAAATATTCGTCATATATTCGCAAATATTCGTATTCGAGATTATTCTCTTGATTGCGAAAAATCGGCAATTTAATATGCACGTTAATCGAGTAAGGGTGGGTTATAGGCAACTCCTATTGGGTTGGCTTGCTAGAATTTGCGAATATGTAGAATAGAGTGTGATATATATTCTTAAAAACGAATATTCGTCTTTTTTTTTTTTTTTCATCTGAACCCATTATTAAAGTAAGCAGGTAATGGGCCATTACCTGCCTGCTTCTTGCTTGTGGGCCAATGTGAGAAGGCTGCAATATCGTAATCTGTGGTAAAAGTGGAATATTCTTTATTATTTAATTTTTTTAGCTTATGCAAAAAATCGGCAATGTAATATGCACGTTAATCGAGTAAGGGCGGGTTATAAGCAACTTTCCTATTGGGTTGGCTTGCTAGAATTTGCGAATATGTAGAATATAGTGTGTGTAGTGTTGAGCGTGAATATTCGAGCGAATTTTTTAAGCGAATATCGGCACTTCGCTAATTCGCGAATATTTCGAATATGCGCTATAAATTCGCTATTTCAAATATTCGTTTTTTTAGTTATATTTCTTTCTTTCCCACTTCCCAAAGTAGTTCTTACCTGTCCTGAGGATTCCTGGCTTCCTGGCTGATCTGTCAGTGCCCGTTGCCGCTTCTGCCGACTTCCGTGCTCATGGTCCCATGGAGCGTCCCCATATACTAAAATGTACTGTCGGATTTGAGGAATTACGTTGAAATCATAATGCGATTAATTTAACTTGAAATAATCGCATTGCGATTACAACTTAGCACTGCTATCTTACATAGGCTAGAATTAACGAATATGGAATATAGCATAGCACTAGCAGTGCTAAGTTGAAATCGCAATCGCGATTACTTCAAGATAAATGTAACGTCTGAATTCAACTTAGCACTGCTGCTATATTCCATATTCGTTAACTTCGTTAATTCTAGCAAGCTGACCCATTATAAACCCAGCTCTAAGTTGAAATCGCAATGCGATTAATATCAACTTGAATTAATCGACCTAAAGGTAGGCAGACAATGTCATAGAGCAGCAGGTAATGCCAGCAGAATGCTTGGGTGTATAGGGAGAGGCAAATTTAACAGTAGAAAGAGGAGGTGCTCGTGCCGCTCTACAGAGCACTAGTGAGATCTCATTTGGAGTACTGTGTGCAGTACTGGAGACCATATCTGCAGAAGGATATTGAAACTTTGGAGAGAGTTCAGAGAAGAGCTACTAAACTAGTACATGGATTGCAGGACAAAACTTACCAGGAAAGGTTAAAGGACCTTAACATGTATAGCTTGGAAGTAAGAAGAGACAGAGGGATATGATAGAAACTTTTAAATACATAAAGGAATCATCACGGTAAAAGAGGAGAGAATATTTAAAGAAGAGAAACTGCTACAAGAGGACATAGTTTTTAAATTAGAGGGCAAGGTTTAAAAGCAATATCGGGAAGTATTACCGTATTTTTGCCCTATAAGAGCACTTTCCCCCAAAGTGGGGGTAAAAGTTAGTGCGTCTTATCGGGTGAGATATAGTGTGAATGTAGGGGAAAAAACATGTCCTGCGCTTGTGGCCTCTGAAGTTACTGTACCTGCTGTGCTGAGGGCCGGCTGCGCTGCTGCTTGGAAGAAGGAGCTGGACGCGCTGTGGGTGTTCAGAGGCAGGGACCAGGCACCACTGCAGATGGTGATGCAGGGGCTGGTAGTGGGCTTTCTGTGGTGGGAACTGGAAGCATTGTTATGGAGGACGGAGGAGGAAGAAAGTTGATAGAGATTTGCAGGAGCATACCTGCTCCAAAACACGGCCTCTACTGTCAATGATGCTGTGTTGAGCCTGTGGGTCCGCCTCCTGACAGAGCTGCCAGCACACAAAGCCTAGGAGTGAGGGGCCGCTGCAGCCATTCTCCATCAAGAGCCGGTGATGGCAGGTAATACAGTAGAGGAGGGCTAGTGCTGGTTACCGAGGCGAGGCACAAAGCTGTGTACACGGGGACAGATGGGAGGGCAGAGGGTGTTAAGCTGAACCTTGCCATGGGCCTGGAGGGCACTGATGAGGGTGACCGTGCCATGTGATGCCAGCTGATGTCACATCATAGTTTTTCTTCCATAGACTGCAAAATGCAGTGTCCTGGCCCTAGGGTGGATGGAGGGACCACATGTGAGTGGCACCATGCTGGGGCAAGACAGTCATTGTAAATCATGTGACTGGCACAACTTACCCCCTCTATACAGCATGCCTTACTACACTGGAAGTTGCAGCTTTGCAATAGCGGGAGCAGCGCTGTAATTGGTGATTGTCACGGATGCCACACATGTGCCATGTCTTGGACCTCATTCATATGATGCAATTTTTTTCCAGTTTGTGGATGGACCCCATTTTAGGTCCGGCAGGCATTCTGTCTGCATCCAGCAGTGCTGAAGCCGGTGAATTGCTCTGCTAGAATCTCTGACGCAGATGTGAAGGTCACCTAATGAAGTGATCCCACTCCTTTACCGGTACTTTACAGAGAGAGTAGTGGATGCATGGAATAGCCTTCCTGCAGAAGTGGTAGTTGCAAATAAAGTGAAGGAGTTTAAGCGTGCATGGGATAGGCATAAGGCCATCCTTCATATAAGATAGGGCCAGGGGCTATTCATAGTATTCAGTATATTGGGCAGACTAGATGGGCCAAATAGTTCTTATCTGCCCACAAATTCTATGTTTCTATGTTGCTAAAAAGACTGGGAAAAAAAACTTTTGAAAAAAATATTTTCATCGCCATATTCTGACCTAATTAACTTTTTTTTTATAGTTATGTCTATGGAGCTACAGTATGTGAAAACTCTTTTTTTTCTTTTTATGGGATGACCTGTAGTTATTGTTATACCATTTTGGGAGTATGTATGACTTTTTGATGAAAAAATGTCAAACTGGCTATTTATAATTTTTTCTCCGTTATGCTATTCACTGTATGGGATTCGTTATTTTATATTTTAATAGCGCAGTTTTTTTGCATGTGGGGATGCTTATGATGTTTATTCCTTTATTGCCTATTTATTTTTATGTTAGTTAAGGTGGGTGATTTGAGTTTTTTTAAATATATTTTTAATATTCTATCTTTTTTTAAACTTTATTTTGGTCCCCAAGTGGACCCCAATATGCAATTGTTAGATTACAATGTGTATAGAGTAATGGAATATTTTACATTATTATATACAGAAATTGCTATATTACAAATTGGTGCTGCCACCTGCTGGCCTGAATTGTAATATTCATGTAATTAATGAGCCTAGAAGCATAGTACAGTCTCTGGCTCATTACTTACATGGAACAGCTTCCACAATCTCCTTCCGAGGATGCATTCCTGCCAAAGCACAAACCTGCAGGTTTTAGTCCTCTCGGCTGTCATGGTCACATTTGGCTACAGCATCTGATTGATGCGGAGAGCACACACTTCCGGACGGCGGCTCCGTCAAAAATATAGAGCATGTCCTATTCTTGCCCGCAATTGCGGACAAGTATAAGCATCTCTATAGGGCTGAGTGGCAAGGTGTTTTGAGGATCCGCAAACTTGTGGATCCGCAAAACACTGCAGACGTATGAATAAGGCCTAAATGTCCACAATCTGCATTATCGCAGATCGCAGACATTAGCCACGGGTGTCTGGTCGTTCCACTCTATAGGTCATCTTTAAAGATCTGACATCCACCGTACATGTATGGTGGATGCCTGGAAGGAGTATCGCTAGCCTCAGGAATGCTGCAACGAGGGACAGGAGCTATATCTTCTTGCCCCTCCATTCACTCTGATAGGCTTCAGTCCTAGTGCTTGTTGCCTATCAGAGCAGGAGGAGTATTGACACCATTATCATCGCGCCACCTGAGCTGGGCGGGATACAGCTCAGGACACAAGCTTGGAGACGTCTGTGTCCTGCACTGAATTGCTGACAGAGGCATGAAGGATTTGTGTTTTTTTTTTCACTTTTCTTTGGCAGCTTACCGTTCAACATAAAGGTAGGATTCTTTTCTGGCAGGTTACCTGGTTCTGCTACTACCCACATTCTGTCTTTAGGATGATGAAGCCTTGGTCTTTTATTTTGAACTCTTCCCTATTCCAGGCATTTCATTATGAGGCCTAATGAAAACTCGCAATTTTCTTAATTGAAAAGTCACGGATTCGGTACAGTCACACAAACTATGGAACAATATAGCAAAATTTCAAAGGCACAATTAAATGTACTTCCCCTTCTACAAACAGACAGGACACTGCTGTTGACAATTTACTTTGGGAATATTGCAGGATTGGTGGCGGTGAGATTTCTGTCTACTGTTTTATTTGCATTTAAAAACGCAGGTTTAAAAAAGGCCTTGCCTGTTAAAACACACATTGCAAACTTGCAATGTGATTATTCTCCTCCCTCCCCAAACACACACACAGCCAATATAACAATTCAGAGAGGGGTTACGAACACCTTGCAATCCAGCAGCGGTGGCCATATTTGCACTCTATAAAAAAGGCAGATGCTTTTTCCTATAGTGTGCAAGCATGGCCCCCATTGCTGGATTTCAGGGTATTCTTAACCAGGGCTATTTTTCTCAGAGAAAAGGTGGTGGAACTCACCCCCCCCCCTCCCCTGGTCACGCTCCTACCCACCCCTAGGACCGCCCCCTAAAACCACCCCTTTAGAGAACAGGGATGCAAGTAAAATTTGGGGGAGCTATAAAAGTCCAGCCCAGCAAAGAAACCCCCAGATGGGGATGACACTGTTAATGGGGGATCTGGGGATGGCACTGTTATGGGGTGGAGGATCTGTGGATGGCACTGTTATGGGGTATCTGTGGATGGCATCCACAGACCCCCATCCTATAACAGTGCCATCCACAGACCTTACCCCACCCCTTAACAGTGTCATCCACAGACCCCCCATCCTATAATAGTGCCATCCACAGACCCTCCCCCACCCCATAACAGTGCCATCCACAGACCCCCATTGCCGCTCCAGTACAGTTATAAAATGTGTAATTCAATTAATAATGATTCATGCTGCCCTCTGTAGTATAACATTCAATATATCCTACTTACAGGGCTACTGTTATATCGTATGAATGAAGCAGGCGGCGCAGGCACGTGACGTCAGTCAGTCACGCTGCCGCTCGTCTGCCCGGCCGGCCTGCATTACAATATAACAGTAGCCTTAGGCTGTGAGTGTAGGATATATTGAATGTTACACTACAGAGGGAGCATGAAGTATCATGTAATTGAATTACACTTTATAACTGTACTGAGCGGCGGGCTGGAGCACAGTGAACGCATCGGCCCTGCCGCAGTTGCCGGCCCCAGCTCCTCCTCCCAGTCCCTCCCGCTGATACATCGCAGCCTGCGATGCTGGAGCATCGCAGGCTGCAATGTCAAAATGTCAGCATGGTAGGTGGCGGAACGCCGTTCGGTGCGTTCCGCCAGAAAAAAGCCCTGGTCTTAACCCCTGAAAACGAGCAATGTATAATGGCTTATTCACACATCAGTGTTTTGTTCAGTGATTTCCATCAGTGATTATGAGCCAAAACCAGGGTTGGAGGCTACACAGATATAAGGAATAAGGGAAAGATCTGCACCTGTTCTGTGTTTAGAGCCGCACCTGGTTTTGGTTCAGAATCACTGACTAAACTTACTGTATAGGTTTTTATGTCTAAATAGGGTAAAAGTAAAATTTAAACTTTGAAAAAATTATATTTTTTTATCACCATATTCTGACCCCCAAAGCTTTTTTATAGCTATATATAGGGATGAGCAAATCGACTTCGGATGAAGCATCCGAAGTCGATTCCCATAAGACTTTGTTTCAATACTGTACAGAGCGAGCGCTCTGTACAGTATTAGAATGTTTTGGCTCAGATGAGCCAAAGTTATTACCATAAAGTCTCGCAAGACTTGCGTAATAACTTCATAAATTGATTTCTACTGTAAAAACATTTCTCGGATTCGGTTCCAAGGTACCGCTTGGAGCCAATACATTCTAATACTGTATAGATCGCTCGCTCTATACAGTATTGAAACAAAGTTTTCTGCGAATCGACTTCAGATGTTTCAAGGACAACAGGATCTGATTGAGTTCTCATAGGTGGTCAAAGAAAAGATGGCAGATCAGAGAGCTGTACTTAATCAAGTTCACCTTCTACTTGAAGACCAGGAGAACCGAAACAGACAGTGCAACTTGGATTCAGTTCAAAGGTACCGCTTGGAGCCAATACATTCTAATACTGTATGGAGAACCGAAACAAACACTGCAGAGGCCTACCTGAGAACGTTCCTGCCATCACGGAAACAGATCTTTGCCTCTGTAAGCTGTGTACACCAGGATACAGCAAAGTCACGAATGAGGAAAGCAACTCCAACACCAGTTTTTGCCAAAACTGTATTTTACTTAAACGTGGTAATGAGCATGACCAGAAATTCTGGTAACAAACAAAAATTCACACACACCCAGCCAAAAGTCTGAGACCCCTGTGCTGCACAGCGTGGTGCCCTCCAGTGGATGCTGGAGGTAAGAGCCACGTCAGGAACAACTGTTTGGGTGCGTGGTACGGGCTAGCCTGCGGTATAGCATAGCAGCTTACAATCTTATTACACTCTATAGTATTCCCCCTCCAATAACTGGTCATTTAGCACCTGCCTTAGTGTTTTTTCTGAGTAAACGCCAGCCTGGCTTGAGTTTGTGGTGCAGCTTATCAGCTTTCCGGTGTGAACTGTAGCTTTAACTGTGAAGTCCTTGTAATGAGCAGTTAACAATCCTTGAGGCCTGAGGCAAACAGAAACCCTAACTAACTACAGACCTGGTCTCAGTCCTACAGGATTCTAGGCGCCAACACTGCAATGATGTGCATCCACGATCAGTCTTACTGACCCGGATCTGCTCTGCATCATCATCTCTAACAAGTGTGCTGTACTGCAGTCTATGTTATTTTGCTCCTCATCTCTCATCCGTCTTCCTGGAAGCAATCCTCGGTCCTCTGGACAGGGTCTTGGACATGATCAGCTTCACTTGGCTGCTGTGTTGGTCACAGAAGGGTGCTCCCACACCTGGATGTAGATGGATTTTCTCCTCACACAGGTCCTCAGTGTCTGTTTCAGCTTCACTTTACGGCCTCATGCATACCACCGTATGGGTTTTTCAGTATTTTGCGATCCACAAAAATACGGATGACGACCGTGTACATTCCATTTTTGCACAACGGAACAGCTGGCCCCTGATAGAACAGTACTATCCTTGTCCGTTGTGTGGACAATAATAAGACATGTTTTATCTTTAAACAGAACGGAAAATGGAAATCTGGAAAGCGGAAGGCATACGGAGTACCTTCTGTTTTTTTTGCGGATCCATTGAAATGAATGGTTCTGTATACGGTCCTTATAAAAGGAAGGGAAGCGGAAAATAGATACGGTCGTGTACATGAACCCTAAGATGGAGGATCCTTCACTTCCTTTCCAGGTTTTTTTAACATCAAATGAATCTAGGAATGCAACCCTTTTTAGCTATACTTAGGAAACAGCAGCATCTTGTGGCCAAACAGCAGAATGTCAGTCCAGATCACTTAACTTAATTTACACAATCACAGTGTTCACACAATGAGAGCTGTTTCTTCATCTCACACTTCACTCCTGGGTCCGCAGAGAACAGTGCAGATAGTCATTGACCGTGCCCACTGGGCACTTAAGCTGAAACCTCCATCCGGAGAGCCTTTCCGTGACATAGTCTGTAGTATCCTCAGTTACGTGGACACTGCAGCGATTCTATCTGCCACAAAAGACATGAAGGACTTCCATTTAGGGGTGCACACCTGTCCTTTTACCAGGATCTCTCTCTACCCACTCTACTGAAATGGAGAAAGATTGCCCCTCTAACATCGGCACTTATGTAGAAACATATCCCTTACCGATGACTATATTTGTTTGGTCCTTCTTATTTCAGAAGGAGGCAAGAAGGTCATTATAAAGTCACCAGGTTATCTTCCAGCAGCATAAAACCTTCTTTAAATGGTACCTGGTGGACATCCCCTCCTGGCTGCCCGTGAATGAAGATGACGTGTGGCCTTGGTCACAGGCTACCAGGATGAAGCTGTTAAGAACCAAGAGACCTCTGGTAAATCTGCTCCGGTTTGATCCATCACTGTCACTTACTAGACTCTGCAAGTAGTCAATTAACAACCTTCTCCTGTGGTTGTCCCCATAACCATAGTGCTGGTCAACATCGCCCATCTTAAACATATGCCTTAGCTACTGGGGTCTCGGATGTCCCTTTTGCGGCGGGTGCTGATGTCTAGACCTGTGTTCCAATGCGGAACATATACAGATGAAGCAAGCATTAAAGTCATACCTGATAGTGACGAGCAGCAGGGGCAATATTCGAATTCGCTATATTTCACGAATATGTGGTAAAATATTCGTCATATATTCGCAAATATTCGTGATTCGAGATTATTCTCTTGATTGCGAAAAATCGGCAATGTAATATGCACGTTAATCGAGTAAGGGTGGGTTATAGGCAACTCCTATTGGGTTGGCTTGCTAGAATTTGCGAATATGTAGAATATAGTGTGATATATATTCTTAAAAACGAATATTCGTCTTTTTTTTTTTTTTTCATCTGAACCCATTATTAAAGTAAGCAGGTAATGGGCCATTACCTGCCTGCTTCTTGCTTGTGGGCCAATGTGAGAAGGCTGCAATATCGTAATCTGTAGTAAAAGTGGAATATTCTTTATTATTTAATTTTTTTAGCTTATGCAAAAATCGGCAATGTAATATGCACGTTAATCGAGTAAGGGCGGGTTATAAGCAACTTTCCTATTGGGTTGGCTTGCTAGAATTTGCGAATATGTAGAATATAGTGTGTGTAGTGTTGAGCGTGAATATTCGAAAAGCGAATTTTTTTAGCGAATATCGGCACTTCAGCTAATTCGCGAATATTTCGAATATAGCGCTATAAATTCGCTATTTCAAATATTCGTTTTTTTTAGTTATATTTCTTTCTTTCCCACTTCCCAAAAGTAGTTCTTACCTGTCCTGAGGATTCCTGGCTTCCTGGCTGATCTGTCAGTGCCCGTTGCCGCTTCTGCCGACTTCCGTGCTCATGGTCCCATGGAGCGTCCCCATATACTAAAATGTACTGTCGGATTTGAGGAATTACGTTGAAATCATAATGCGATTAATTTAACTTGAAGTAATCGCATTGCGATTACAACTTAGCACTGCTATCTTACATAGGCTAGAATTAACGAATATGGAATATAGCATAGCACTAGCAGTGCTAAGTTGAAATCGCAATGCGATTACTTCAGATAAATTAATCGCATTACGAATTCAACTTAGCACTGCTGCTATATTCCATATTCGTTAACTTCGTTAATTCTAGCAAGCTGACCCATTATAAACCCAGCTCTAAGTTGAAATCGCAATGCGATTAATATAACTTGAATTAATCGCATTGCGATTTCAACGTAACTCCTCAAATCCGACAGTACATTTTAGTATATGGAGACGTTCCCATGGTGATGGGGACGCTCCATGAGCACGGAAGTTTATGGTTGGCTTGGTAGAATTAGCGAATAGCGAATATGACGAATGTATTCGTCATAGTCCTCAAAGCGAAGATAGACAGTATTCTACATCTTCGTTTAGCAACCTATTCGTCAACTTCGCTAATTCTAGCAATCAATCAAATAGGAAGGGTGACTATAGAGACAACTGTGTTAAATTCGCTATGTGATTTATTATTTTTTAATAGAATAATTATATTACTTGATATAATTTATTATAATTATTCTATTTATTAAAAAAAAAATCGCATAGCGAATTAAACACAGTTGTCTCTATAGTCAACCTTCCTATTTGATTGCTAGAATTAGCGAAGTTGACGAATAGGTTGCTAAAACGAAGATGTAGAATACTTCGTTATCTTCGTTTTGAGGAATATGACGAATACATTCGTCATATTCGTCATCCTCGCTATAATTCTAGATATGAAACCAATAGGAAAGTAGCCTTAAGTTAAAATCGCAAGACGCGATTATTTAAATCGCATATTAATCGCGATAACTAGAATAATGACGAATATTCGATTTCGACGAATATGAAACGAATATTCATTCGAATATTCGCGAATTTCGTCGAAATCGAATATGGCACCTGCCGCTCATCACTAATAGTGTGATATATATTCTTAAAAATTAATATTCGTTTTTTTTCCATGTGATCCCATTACATTTACTAATGGGTTCAGATGAATAAATATGTTCGTAAAAACGAATAAATGAATATTTGTTTTTACGAATATATATCACTATATTCTAAATATTCACGAATTCTCAAACTGCTGATATTCGCATTGCGAATATTCGTGCTCAATACTAATACCTGTTGCGTTATCACACTAGCTTATTGCACTAGCTTAGTTTAACGATGTGGAAAGCTTCTAAACCTTACTTATCTTTGCATCCCTCACATCATGGATCAGGTTTAGAGATGAGCGAACTTCTATTTTTAGTTCGGCATCCAAAGTTCTGGTTCGGGTTATTGTAGCATCCGTTTTGGACTCCGCTACCGCGGACCATAACGGCATTTGGAATCCATAAGGGGATGCTTCATTGAACCCGAACCTTGGGTGACGTCACCGTCATGTGATCAATGCAGGGGGCATAGCTCAGTACTGGATCACCTCTTATCCAATCCAGTGCTGAGCCACGCCCCTGTACTGATCACATGATGGTGACGTCACCCCAGGTCCTTAGGGTTGTCCACGGTTCAGGTTCAATGAAGCATCCCCTTATGGATTCCAAATGCCGTTATGGTCCGCGGTAGCGGAATCCATAACGGGATGCTACGATAACCCGAACCCGAACTTTGGACGCCGAACTAAAAATAGAAGTTCGCTCATCTCTAATCAGGATGACTTTCTCTATCCATCGCTCTTTTACTGTTCATTGTTTTAGCAGTTTTAAGTTGAAATTTTTCTACGTTCCTATGTTTGGTAATGGTAATTTCTGGCATGCAATTTTATGCAGAAATATTTACATGTTATGATGCCACCGACCCCCGTACTATTTTCCTCTTACAATGTCAAGGGGTTTAACAGCCCTGAAAAGAGAAGCCAAATTCTTTCACTGTTGACATTTTACTGCTCCAGGAGGCATATTTTAGGCTTAGACATATCCCTGCCCACATTCAACATTATTATAACAAATAGTTTTGCGTGCCTTTCTCTGATTCTGCTTCTCAGGGCTGTCCATCTAGGCTAACGCAATAACATAGGTTTTGCGTTTAAAGACTCTTTGATAGACTCGGGGGAGACTTCTGCAGCTTAAGGGTTCTATTGGTGCCACTCGCCCCACTATATACAATCTCTATGCCCCTAACACCGGCACAGTGACTTGGATAAAAGATACGCTACACAGGATAAAGTTCTTTAGTGAGAGACTACTTTTGATAGGAGGCGATCTAAACTTTGCATTGGAGCCTGTCATTGACACCTCTTAGACCAGGTACATGTTCTTTTCTATTTCCCACCACAGTTATGACAGACTGGATTACTTCCCAGTGAACTTCCTAGTAACCTTCCCTAGGCCATTGCTGCAACGATTGGTAGCATTGCTGTATCTGACCATGCCGATATTTACCTCAAGATGACTAGCTTGGACCTGACAACTTAACCCAACCCTAACAGACTTCAAAAAGACTATTGACAATCTGGCCACTAAGATTGATGCTTATTTTGTTAACAATAGCAACATCACCCCCAATGAGGCCGCCATCTGGGAAGCCACAAAGCCTACATGCGTGTCGAGCTTATATCTCTTGGTTCTCATATCAAAAAGCTTTGTATGCAAAAAATGTTGTTGCTGCTTGCCTCTATAGCAAAGTTAGAATGCACTGATAAGAAATCGTTCGTCTTCAGAGACCAACAGATGCTGGCATCCTTGTGAAGCACTTTGAAAGATCTTCTTAATAATAGAGCTGCATATGCATATTTGTATGTACAGCACAAACAATAGGCACATGGGGAGAAAGATGGTGAGTAGTGTTGAGCGAAGTTTGGAAAATTTCAATTTGGCTGCTTCGCGGAATTTCATGAAGAAATTTGCTTTGTGATGAATCACTTTGTCACGAAGTGCATATCTTTGTAAGTAGCAGGCACAATGACAGGGAATGGTGATCGAACGCTCCCCCATGATCACGGCATCTGAGAATAATAGTAAGGGTTTCAGGGGTTAATCCAGTAAAAAATAAATAATACTCACCTTATCCACTTGATAGCGAAGAGGCCACCGTGGCCATCTTGATTTAAGAACACCACACAAGAACTGGCCGGCATGGTGACATCATATGTGACTGCGTATGAGTTTTTGCGCGGGACCTTCAAACAAGACTGCTGCGGCAGCCTCTTCACACTCAAATGGATGAAGTGAGTATGTTTGTTTGTTTTTTTACCACCATTTCAGGTAAAATTGATTCGTTACCACAAAGCACAAGGAAATTCGGCCTTCACAGCTAATCAAATTTTTCCTGAAATTTGGATCAAAGTCCACTTTGGATACTTAGATTCTCTCAACACTAGGGGTAAGGTGATGACCGCGTTGATAAAGAAAGCCAAACAATGCACTCATACTCGAGAGATCAAATCCCCTCAAAATCAACGGTTTACCTCCACGGAGGACAATGCATCCCAATTCACGCAATTTTATAGTCAACTCTATAATATACACAGACATTAAACCTCCAGTGATAGGTCCGCTCGTGTGGGTTACATTAACTCCTTCCTGGCCATATTGTCCCTGCCCAGATTAGCGCAAGCTGAGGCAGAGAAACTTGTTGCTCTAGTATCTTCTCATAAGATTAAAAGGATATTGGCTACAATACCCACTGAGAAAGCCCCAGGCCAGATGGGTACCCCATACTTTATCATAAGAACTTCTTCGCATTCATGAAATACTTTAATTGGCTTTTGAATGGTGAAACCCTGACTCCCCAATCGCTTGAGGCACATATCAGTGTCATATGTAAGAAAAGGAAGGACTCCTCCAGTTGTGGCAGCTACAGACCTATCTCACTTCTTAATCCAGACATTAAATTGTGGGCTAAGCTCCTTGCCACTATCTTAGCAGCATTCCTCCCGAAGCTGGTGGGTCCTGAACAGAAAGGTTTCATAAGAGGGAGGGAAGGCAGAGACAATTCGTTTAGAGTAATCCAGGCCATCCATTATGCTCATCACTTTAAATCCCCTTTGGTCCTTCTCGGCTGGATGGATGCTGAGAAGGCCTTTATAGGGTGGACTCACTTTACATAAGGGTTAGCACCCTCTTAATTCGGTATCCCCTCTGCATTTGTGGCGCCTATCTAATGCATTATATTCTGCACCCACAGCTAGAGTGCGGGTGAATGGTTGTTTATACATAGGGAATGACACTCGACAGGTGTGCCCCCTGTCACCTGCACTATTAAGTTTAAGCATTAGAACTCCCTATACAGTCTATAAGACAGGTCCCTGGTATCAAAGGTTTAACTGTACGTGGCCTCACACGCCATCTCCCCGCTTTTGGGAACAATATGCTCACAAACCCATCCCAGGCTTTCCCAGCTATGTTCCCCCTTTTTTAGGAGTTTGGTAATCTATCCAAATTTAAGGACAGTAAGTCGAAGTTTGAGGCCCTGGGACTGTTTGTCCCACAGTCAGAGAAGCAGCTCTTACAGGCCTCATATACTTTTTCCTGACATAGCCAATGTATTACCTGCCTGGGATTGAAACTGCCAGCTGTTCCTTTAGATATATACAAACTTAACTACACCCCACTACTAATAGACGAAAAAAGGCAACGTGCTAGAGACAGATTTTATCTTTCTTTGACCACTACTAAATAAGATCACTTCACAATTACATTCCATAGATAATCCCTGGATGTCCTGGATTGGCAGGAAACATCTACTTCAAATATTTATCCTACCTAAACTACTTTATATTATCAAAGCTGCGCCTGTTGAGGTCTCAATTTCCTTTTTTCTCAAAATCAAACGGGCGTTACTGTGCTTATTTCTGACATTTTAAGGGCATGGTATTTATTGCATTTTGTACATACGTTTTTGCTGCCACCTACTGGAAGTCCCACTGAATGTACATTATTTAGTTTTTGGTTTGGACGTGGGATTATATTTATCAGTGTGTCTCTAGCACAGTAATAGACAGCAGTGTCCTCAGTCTTCACATTGTCCATTTGTAATTAAATTGTGGGCTACAGCTCCTTGCCACTATCTTAGCAGCATTCCTCCCGAAGCTGGTGGGTCCTGAACAGAAAGGCTCTCACAAGAGGGAGGGAAGGCAGAGACACCTCGTTTAGAGTAATCCAGGCCATCCATTATGCTCATCACTTTAAATCCCCTTTGGTCCTTCTCGGCTGGATGGATGCTAGAAGGCCTTTATAGGGTGTGGACTCACTTTACATAAGGGTTAGCACCCTCTTAATCCGGTATCCCTCTGCATTTGTGGCGCCTATCTAATGCATTATATTCTGCACCCACAGCCAGAGTGCGGGTGAATGGTTGTTTTTACACATGAGGGACGACACTCGACAGGTGTGCCCCCTGTCCCACCTGCACTATTAAGTTTAAGCATTAGAACTCCCTATACAGTCTATAAGACAGGTCCCTGGTATCAAAGGTTTAACTGTACGTGGGCCTCACCGCCATCTCCCCGCTTTTGGGAACAATATGCTCACAAACCCATCCCAGGCTTTCCCAGCTATGTTCCCCCTTTTAGGAGTTTGGTAATCTATCCAAATTTAAGGACAGTAAGTCGAAGTTTGAGGCCCTGGGACTGTTTGTCCCACAGTCAGAAGAAGCAGCTCTTACAGGCCTCATATACTTTTTCCTGACATAGCCAATGTATTACCTGCCTGGGATTGAAACTGCCAGCTGTTCCTTTAGATATATACAAACTTAACTACACCCCACTACTAATAGACGAAAAAAGGCAACGTGCTAGAGACAGATTTTATCTTTCTTTTACCACTAAATAAGATCTCTTCACAATTACATTCCATAGATAATCCCTGGATGTCCTGGATGGGCAGGAAACATCTACTTCAAATATTTATCCTACCTAAACTCCTTTATATTATCAAAGCTGCGCCTGTTGAGGTCTCAATTTCCTTTTTTCTCAAAATCAAACGGGCGTTACTGTGCTTATTTCTGACATTTTAAGGGCATGGTATTTATTGCATTTTGTACATACGTTTTTGCTGCCACCTACTGGAAGTCCCACTGAATGTACATTATTTAGTTTTTGGTTTGGACGTGGGATTATATTTATCAGTGTGTCTCTAGCACAGTAATAGACAGCAGTGTCCTCAGTCTTCACATTGTCCATTTGTAGATATACCATGTTATTACTGTAGTCAGTGGAGATTGTGAATCGTCCTTTAATTGCATCTGCATAGTGTATGGTTCCTGAGTGTATTCTGCACAACCACTGTAATCCTCCTCCAGGAGCCTGTCTAACCCAGTGCATCCAATAACTACTCATAGAGAATCCGGACCCTTTACATGAGAGTTTGTGAGACCCTCCAGGCTTTATCACCACTGGGTCTGATGACTGGACAAGTTGTTCCTGAGACTGGACACCTAGAAAAAACACATGGAATAACTATTACTGGAACAGAAGACAACAGAATGCGACCATATTATCAATATATTCTAGCATTCTGTAATCATTTCTTACTTGCTAAACAGAAAGCTGATATGAAAATGAACAGTGATGTCTCCATTGCTGGGGATCTTGTGTTAATCAGATGACTCCTGTCTTGCAATGTCCGTATATATTTGGTAGCTGAAACAGCTGTTTTACAAAAAGCAAGCAAATTTCCTTCATTTGCACAAGATATACAGTAATTTGCATAGTTAGAATAATTTGTGAAAACGTGTATAATGAAAAATCAATGAAGCAGAAGTAGGGATTATTTCTTTATTTCTTATAAATATTTTTTTATCTAGTATAACAAACAAAATGATAGAGGGAGGATAGTTTATCAATATCGGATTGGTGGAGGTCTGACACCCAGCCCCCTGTGCAAGTCAGCTATTTGAAGAGATGCCAGTGCTGCCTTCTCTTCATTGTTTACCTGCTCGCCATCGTCATCGCAGCGGTGAGCAGTGTAATTACAAGCCGTCCCATTCATTTCTATGGGACAGCTCTGTAGGAGCCTAAATCTATACTACTGTATACATGACTGACATAGATAGACAAGGGGGTCTCTCACGCTCTCTTTCTTACTCTCTGTTAGAAGAACACTGACAGATGGCAAGACACACATGAGGTCTGAGAAGGGGTTTTGGCCCTTCAGCACTGATAGGAACTGTTATCCCAGGAGGGAAAGTGAGGAGATTAAATTTAAAGAGGACCTTTCACCACTCCTGACATTCCTGTTTTAATAGCTTCATGCATTCCCAGGTAATAACAATTCTGGAGCAACTATTCTTATGTCTCTACTTGAAGTTAAGAATGAATTGCTATTAGCTTTCAGTAAGGGTACAGAGTGGAGGTAAGCAGTTGGGGGTGTGTACCTGTATAGACTCACTCTATCCAATTAGTGCTGCCATTTTCAGACTGAGCAGATACACCCCCAACTGGTTACCCCCTCTGTACCCTTACTAAAGGCTAATAGCAATTCATTCATAACTTCTAGTGCAAATAATAAAGGAACAGCACAACATATAGTCATAAGAATAGATGCTCCAGAATTGTTATTAGATGGGGAATGTATATAGCTATTGAGCCACTGATTATATCATTTCCATAAAGCTATTAAAACCAGGCATGTCAGGAGTGGTGACAGGTCCTCTTTAACTTTGATTGATAATCAGTAAAAATGGTACTAGTGTACTACACCAAAAATGCCATGAATAATAAATAAGCAGAGCAACATAGCCAACCACTGAATTGGGATGTGAGCAATCCAATAGTGGAGTAAATGAATAATCACAGGGCACAAGTTGCTGAAAATAGCAATAATTGGAAAATTCTTACCAATCATGAAGTGCCCCATGCAGGTGTGATTCAGATACATGTACTTCTGCTGCAAATGCGATTCGGTTGCATGTAGTCCACTTTTAAATTCAGATGGTCAAAAGCATCATGTATAGATAGGCTGCAGGAACATGTGGACCCTAGTACACCCTGAAATATGGGAAGAGACTAAAAATACCCTGCCTATCTATACAGAGCACCCCTGAAGGGATCAAATCCAGTGCTGAGCCACGCCCCTGCACTGATCACATGACGGTGACGTCACCCCAGGTCCTTGGGCGTTTCCAAGGTTCGGGTTGTAGTCCGCGATAATGGAATCCATAACGGGATGCGGCGATTACCCCAACCCGAGCGCCGAACTCCGAACTTTTTCAAAGTTCGCTCATCTCTACCCATATGATGATGTCATGCGTTTGGAAGCTTCTGTTAGGTTTGTTGGCAACATCTGATTAATTAGAGACACACCTGTGTATGTACTTAAATGCACACCTGAAACACACTGCTTCTTTGTGTAGCAACATGGAAAAGTCTAAAGAAATCAGCCAAGATATCAGGAAGAGAATTGTGGACTTGCACAAGTCTGGCTCAGCCTTGGGTGCAATTTCAAGATACCTGAAGGTGCCTCGTTCATCTGTACAAACAATTATACATAAGTACAAACAAGATGGGAATGTCCAGCCATCATATCGCTCAGGAAGGAGACGGGTTCTGTGTCCCAGAGATGAACAAGCTTTGGTCTGACATGTGCATATCAACCCAAGAACAAAGGCGAAAGACGTTGTGAAGATGATTGCAGAAGCTGGTAAGATTGTGTCAATATCTACAGTGAAGCGAGTACTCTATGAACATGGGCTGAAAGGCCACTGCCAGCAAGCCATTACTCCAAAAGAAACATGAAAAAAGCCAGATTAATGTTTGCAAATGCATACAGGAACAAAGACCTACATTTTTGGAGACATGTTCTGTGGTCTGGCAATACTAAAATTAAACTTTGGCCATAATGACCATTGTTATGTTTAGAGGAAAAGGGAGAAGCTTGGAAGCCTAGAAACACCATCCCAACTGTGAAACACGGTGGTGGCAGCATTATGTTATGGGGTTGTTTTGCTGCAGGAGGGACTGGTGCACTTCACAAAATAGATGGCATCATGAGGAAAGAAGATTATGTGGAAATACTGAAGCAACATCTCAAGACATCAGCCAGGCAGTTAAAGCTTGGGCGGAAATGAGTCTTCCAAATGGACAATGACCCGAAGCATACTGCCAAACTGGTTACAAAGTAGCTTAACCCCTTAAGGGCGCATGGCGTACCTGTACGTCATGGTTTCCGAGTCCTAAGGACCCATGACGTACAGGTGCGTCATGAGTAGTTCCGATCACTGCTGCTCAGCCGGCAGTGATCGGAACAAAGCACCTGCTGAAATCATTCAGCAGGTACCTTGTTACAATGCCCAGGGGGTCCTGTGACCCCCCATATCGGCGATCGCTGCAAACCGCCAGGTCAATTCAGACCTGCGGTTTGCAGCGCTATGCGATCTCTGGGCATCAGAGGGTTAATGCCTCCAAAGTGTTAATTTTTAATCATATTATGGCTGCCGGGGTGCAGGGGTGGTTGCAGGCGGCGGGAGGCGGTGCGGGAGGCGGGCGGGATCGCGATTGCGATCCCCCGCCCGCCTCCTCTGTAATGTTTCCCTGGTGTCTAGTGGATCTATCGGAGTGTCAGCACATTGCTGACACTCTGATGAAGCGGCTGGCATCTGTGCTTGATCTGATGCCAGCCGTTTAACCCCTTCCGTACCGCGGTCCGTATGGACCGCGGTATGGAAGGGTTAACAGGAGGGAGCTCCCTCCCTCTCCCATCGAGGGCTGCTGTGCCTTTGCAGCCCCCAACAGGATGGGATCGCAGAGGAGGGGGCTCCACTCCCTCCCCATCCATCACCCGCTGCGCACTTATGGCAGCGGGTGATGAGTTACCATGGAGACAGGACGCTTTCAGAGCGTCCTGCTCTCCATGGTGCTGAAAGTCTGAATAGACCTGCTAAAGGTCTATTCAGACTTTGTAAAATACAAAATACAGCACAGTGCACTATATAGTGTACTGTACTGTATGCTCTGAACACCAGATCCACTGGATCTTTCAGAACCAAGTAGGTCTGGGTCAAAAAAAAATGTAAAAAAGTGAAAAAAAAAGTAAAAATGAAAAAAACACATCATTGAATAAAAATTAAAAAAAAAAATACACTACACATATTATGTATCGCCGCGTCCGTAAAAACCTGCTCTATAAAAAATATCACATGACTGAACTCGTCAGGTGAACGCCATAAAAAAAAATAAAAAATGGTGTAAATAAGCCATTTTTGGCACCTTACATCACTAAAAGTGTAATACAAAGCGATCCAAAAGCGTATGGCTCCCAAAATAGTACCAATCAAACCACCATCTCATCCCGCAAAAAATGAGCCCCTACCTAAAACAATTAGTCGAAAAATAAAAAAACTATGCTTCTCAGACTAAAAACATGATTTTTGTTTCAAAAATGCTTTTAGTGTTAAATGTGAAAAAAAACTAAAAAGTAGACAAATTGTGTATCTCCACGTCCGTAAGAATCTGCTCTGTAAAAATATCACCTGACCTAACCCCTCAAGTAAAAACTGTAAAAAAATTAAATAAAAACTTTGTCAAAAAGCCATTTTTGTACCTTAAATCACAAAAAGTGTAATAGCAAGCGATCAAAAAGTCATATGACCCCCAAATAGTGCCAATCTAACCGTCACCTCATCCCGCAAAAAAATAAGCCCCTACATAGGACAATCGCCCAAAAAATAAATAAAAAATATGGCTCTCAAACTATGGAGACACTAAAACATGATTTTTTTGTTTTTAAAAATGATATTATTGTGTAAAACTTATATAAATAAATAAAAAGTATACATATTAGGTATTGCCGCGTCCATCACAACCTGCTCTATATAAATAACACATGACCTAACCCTCAGCTGAACACAAAAAAAAATGTTGTCAAAAGTCATTTTGTACATCACAAAAAGTGTAATAGCAAGCGACCAAAATGTTATATGCACCCCAAGATAGTGCCAATAAAACCTCTATCTCATCCCGCAAAAAATGAGTCCCTACATAAGACAGTCGCCCAAAAATAAAAAATAAACTATGGCTTTCAGAATGTGGAGACACTAAAAAATAATTTTTTCAAAAATGCTTTATTATGTAAAACTGAAACAAAAACCCCTAAAAGTAGTCATATTTGGTATTGTCGCGTCCGTAACAACCTGCTGTATAGAAATAGCACACATTCTAACCTGTCAGTTCAACAATGTAAATAGCAAAAAATAAAAACGGTCCCAAAACAGCAATTCTTTTGCAAATTTTCCATTTTAGTCCATTTTTCCAGTAACAAAGCAAGGGTTAACAGCCAAACAAAACTCAATATTTATTGCCCTGATTCTCTTGTTTGCACAAACACCCCATATGTGGTCGTAAACTGCTGTATGGCCAAACGGCAGGGCGCAGAAGGAAGAGGAACGCCATATGGTTTTTGGAAGGCAGATTTTGCTGGACTGGTTTTTGACACTATGTCCCATTTGAAGCCCCTTGATGTACCCCTACAGTAGAAACTCCAAAAAAGTGACCCCATTTTGCAAACTACGGGATAAGGTGTCAGTTTTGTTGGTACTATTTTAGGGTAAATATGATTTTTGGTTGCTCTATATTACACTTTTTTGAGACAAGGTAACAAAAATAGAAATTCTGAAATTTCATCTCCATTTGCCAATAACTCTTGAGGAACACCTAAAGGGTTAACAAAGTTTGTAAAACTGGTTTTGAATACCTTGAGGGGTGTAGTTTCTTAGATGGAGTCACTTTTATGGAGTTTCTACTGTAAGGGTGCATCGGGGGCTTCAAATGGGACATGGTGTCAAAAACCAGTCCAGCAAAATCCACCTTCCAAAACCATATGGCGCTCCTTTCCTTCTGCGCCCTGCAGTTTGGCCATACAGAAGTTTACAACCACATATTGGGTGTTCGTGCAAACTACAGAATCGGGGAATAAATATTATGTTTTGTTTGGCTATTAACCCTTGCTTTGTTACTGGAAAAATGGAAATTTTCCAAAAATCGAAATTCTGAAATTTTATCTCCATTTGCCATTAACTCTTGTGGAAAACCTAAAGGGTTAATTACGTTTGTAAAATCTGTTTTGAATACCTTGAGGGGTGTAGTTTCTAGAATGGGGTCATTTTTGGGTGGTTTCTATTATGTAAGCCTCACAAAGTGACTTCAGACCTGAACTGGTCCCTAAAAGTGGGTTTTTGAAAATTTCTGAAAAATTTCAAGATTTGCTTCTAAACTTCTAAGCCTTGTAACGTCCCCAAAAAATGAAATGGCATTCCCAAAATGATCGATACATGAAGTAGACATATGGGGAATGTAAATCAATAACTTTTTTGGCGGTATTACTATGTATTATAGAAGTTGAGAAATTGAAACTTGGAAAATTGCAAATTTTTCAAAATTTTTGGTAAATTTTGTATTTTTTATAAATAAAAATGAAATTTTTCGACTTTATTTTACCACTGTTATGAAGTACAATATGTGATGAAAAAACAATCTCAGAATGGCCTGGATAAGAAAAAGCGTTTTAAAGTTATCACCACATAAAGTGACACTGGTCAGATTTGCAAAAATGGCCGAGTCCTTAGGGTGAAATAGGGCTGAGTCCTTAAGGGGTTAAAGATAACAAGGTTTTGGAGTGGCCATCACAAAGCCCTGATCTCAATCCTATTGTTATTTAATGGGCAAAGCTGAAAAGGCAGGTGCGAGCAAGTCGACCAACAAACATGCCTCAGTTACAACAGTTTTGTCAGGAGGAATGGGCCCAAATTCTGACCAACTATTGTGAGAAGCTTGTGGAAGGATATCTAAAACTTTTGACCCAAATCATACAGTTTAAGGGCAATGGTACCAAATATTAATGAAATGTATGTAAACTTGACTTTACAGAAAGTAATAAAAATGCCTTGAAACAAACATTCTCTCTCTCTTATTATTCTGGGATTTGGCAAATAATAATAATTATGGTAATCCTAATTGACCAAAAACAGAAAAGGTTTATTCTGATTTTACATCAGATATAGAGAAAAACATGCATATGTGTCTTTTTTATATAGTGTATGTAAACTTCTGGTTTCAACTGTAGCTCTCATGGAATTCCATAATGAAGTAAGCTTCAGAGCTCCCTCAAGTGGTGGCCATAGGCATCCAAAATATTAGTATTTAACTCTTTTTATACGTAGGTGTAAAAATGTGGTAAAATACATAAAAAGGCTATCCTCTCCAGATACATTATATGGGATATGTGGAGTAAGGAATACCAGGAAGACTCATTCACCAGGATTCCACAAGATTTGTATAGAAATGTGAAACACTTTCCGTCTTCTTAAAAGATAAATGGTTACATGAATAATTTAGAAAAATCCTTACAGTATATTGTCCATGTGTGAATATGAATGTTCTTAAAGTATCACTGCTGAAGTATAAACACCAAATATGAGCCAGTAAATGCTCACAAGAAACTCCCAACAAAAATCAAGGAACAGCTATCTCAGGAGGGGAAAGTGAGGGAGATAAACTTTTAATGATAATCAGTAAAAATGGTACTAGTGCACTACACCAAAAATGCCATGAATAATAAATAAGCAGAGCAACATACTTAGCCAACCACTGAATTGGGACGTAACCGATCCATTGTGGAGTAAATGATCAATCACAGGGCACAGTTTTTTTTTAAATGTTTACATGATACTACTGCAGTGACAGACTCTATACATACCTATTCATTAATTAAGAAGGTCACAGAATCCTGGCTGTGAAATCTAATCACACTTTCCATGTTCTTAAACAATGGTCTCTATTCTTATTTTACACTAGATTTGGTGTAATTTTGTGATCCACATATATCTTTGGCAGGAGGGGATATGTTGCACAACCCACTCAATATCTTATAGCAGAAGCATTTTGCTCAACATTCGACACAGGAGTGTCAAGGGTGTGGTAGGGACGTCGACCACGACAAATTTACCAACATTTACACCTAAAAACAGGGGTTAATGTTGGCAAAAAGTACTTCACCCAGGAGCTGGTCTAGTTTTGCCATCAGTGCACAGACTGCTGAAGGTGCGCCCAATTTATGAATTAGGCACCTAATATAAATTAGGTGCATCTTCTGTCAGTAAAGCCAGTACAAAAGGGAGCAAAAGACCCATAAAAAAGCTGGTCTTCTGTAAAGCAGTTTCACTGCAGAAATAATAGGAGAAGGGAGATTGTGTGGTAGGGGAATGAAACCCACCTGGGAAGCCAAAGAAGCACTAGATAAATTATCGTTACTTAAGTCTAGTACCATCTGATACTGGGACATGTGCACCATACAGTATATGAGATATAGGGGGTCATGAGGGGTGCTATGCCAGCTACACAGGCGTTTTTGAGCCATGTTCGACACTCCAGTATGTAGAGGAGAGGTGGGAGCGTGGTACCTTGGTCCCTATAGATTTACCAACATTTACTGAAAACATGCATAAATGTTGGCGACAGACTACTCCCATCAAGTAATAGAGTATTTTAACTCCTAGTGCATGGACTGTCGGAGGAGCATTTAACTCACAACAGGGGAAAACAAAAATGGCATTAAAAGCCAGTCTTTGTAAATGACCTCCATTAAAAGAAATAAAGGGGAGATTTATCAAAAGGCCCATAGCAACCAATCACATTGCAACTTTCATTTTCCAAACGAGATCTTAAAAATAAAAGGTGGAATCCCATTGGTTGCTATGGGAAACTTAGCCAGTTTTCCTTTACACCAGTTTGATTCTTTTAAACCAGTCTGATCTCACCTTCATCTTTCTCAATAGAGGATATTTTTAAAGACTTAGTTTTGGTAAACCTATCCTGAAATGCAAACAAATTGAGGGTTATTTACTAAGAGCGTTAAGCCATTTTTCGGAATAAGAAAAGTCTCAAGACCCTATTTTGCAATTTTTAAAATTCCTTTGCAACAATATTTTTACACTGTCCTTGCCACTTGGTGATGAAGGTCATCGGCCCGGCAAATTTACGAACTTTAACCAGTTCCTGACCGCTCATAGACTATAAATGTTCTGGGGGTGGATATTTATCTCTGAATGGATGTTTTAAAACATCCATTTGGAGATTGCAGGTGCACACTAATTTTCAGTAAATTTGGGATTTTTAATAAATAAAGGTAAAACATATTGACTCAAATTCACCATTAACATGACATACAACGTGTCACAAAAAAATAATAATAATCTCAGAAGGGTTTGAATAAGTAAAAGCTTTCCAAAGTTATTACCACATAAAGTGACATATGTCCGATTGCTTAGGCTTGGCCAGAAAGGAGGAAAATGGCCTGGTCTGGAAGTGGTGAAAGATGAGTGAAAACTACCCTACTCAGGCCCTGGAGGAGTTTTCACTCCAGGCACACAGACTACTGAAGGTGTTCTTAATTTTAAGGAGGCTTGCGCCTCATCATAAATTAGGAGCTCCGCCTGTAGTGCAGAGGCTATTGAAGACCAGCGTAAAAAGCTGTTCTTTGATAAATTACCCCAATTTACTTGTTCCTTGGCATCCACTGGAGCCTGCATTTGCTGCAAAGTTGACAAAGCTCATACATTTTAAGGCTACATTCATACAACCATATTGATTTTGTGGTCTGTCTACTGCAGAATTGCAAAGTACCGATTGTGTGTATCCCAAAATTTTTGTCAAAATGGCTATTTTTGTCCACAAAACAGACAAGAATAGGCGGAGGTTCCCATACATTCTCCCCAACTCTCCTCCTCACTTCATCCTTCATCCTGAAAGCCCTAAACGATAAAAAGAAAGAAGAAAGGAAGAAACAAAGAAACAAGAAAAATAAGAAGATAAAAAGATAGAACAATAATAAAAATGAAGAATAAAATCAAAAGCATAAAAGGGAAAAAAAGAAATAAAATAAAACATATAGTACAAACGTGGTGAGGAGTAGTGAATGGGGAGAGGATGATTTATTGAAGAATTTTTGTCAGGGAATTTTGCTAGGGAAGTTTTTATGAAAGTTTTTATGAAGGAATTTTTTATAAAAAAAAAAATTGTGAAGGGTTTTTAATATTATGTCATCAAGAACTCTTGTATGTCATGGAAAGTTTCCTATGTTATTATCTATATATTGTTTCTAGGAAAGTATCTATCCTTGTGGCCTTTTATGCGAGTCCTATATGTCTAAGGATTAGATATATATTCTTGCACATCTGATGGAGATAAGATCGGAATATTTAGGTCACTATTAATTTTATGATTATATGTACAGGCTTTATCGATGGACTTTGCAGATGTCGATATAGATGCATATGTTGGAATGGAAGCTATTTATTATGAGACTTGACATAAAAATCCAGTCCAGTTTTTATATCCAGCAGAAAGGTCTACAAATCATACGGTATTTAAGAACTGCACAACCATAGAGGGGGTTTGACCACTCAGGAAGGGACCGGCTGAGGGTCCTAATTAGGACTTTGGACTCAGACATATATTCCTTATTGGGGCCTATTCACATCGTGTTTAGAGGATATTTCTTCATGTTTTTAATTGTTTTTTTATAGTTTTTATCTATTCTGTGTGATTGAATAAAATTTTTAAATAATCCAAGTTTCTTTGTGACTCCAGTAATAGAGTGCCAATCCTGTATATTACCTTTTATAAATGGTGGTGTGAGCCAATTTTAGGATTTGAGCACCATCTCCTGATTTAAAACAAGTGAGCCCCTCTAACATTTTTGTTATTTGAAGAATAGGACATGATCAAACGGCAGCACTGATGTGGGCAGCACAAGGAAGAAATCTGTTTGCTATTGTCACGACGGGAGTGGGGAAACCCCCGCCGCGCACTATCTACGGCCGCTGGGCCAAACAAGGGCTCAAAGCAGGGACAAGGGAACCACTAATCTAGCACGTCCCTAACGCTGGCCCTGGTCTCCTAACAGTATGGGCCGACCCGAAGGTAGGAGGGCCCATACGTCCGGGAACCTAGAGCCCTGGACATCCCTGCTTCACCCTGTATCTAACAGGGCAGAGACCACCTGCTCACCCAGGGACACGGATGAGCAGGAGTCTCCCGAGGCCCCTCTGCAGCCGGGACCCTGACAGTGTGAACCCCAGTACCGCAGGAGAGCATACAACCAAACACTCTTACCAGCCGCACCGCAGAAGATAAAGCGGATCCAAGAACTCCCGACCTCCCATGCAGACAACTGACGCATGCGGATGGATCCCAAAGTGGCAGCACACTATCAGGTAGGTACCACACCCCTCCGGGCGGGCAAGCCCCTTCCGGAGCGTCACACCGTGTCAACAAACACCAAACATACCCACACCATACAACAGCAACCAGGTGGGGAAGGAATACACAGACACTCACCAGGGAAGGAACAACATAGCAAACAATATAACAAATAAGGGTGGCTCACGCAGACATCAAGTGGGGAACAGACAACAAGCTCCAGCCATGCTCACACCATGACTGGACAAACCAAACTGACCTCCAGGCTCCAAACACAGGAACTTGAAGGACGCCTGAGGACACACCCACAATGCAGCCACACCTTAGCCACACCTTAACCCCGTGCACGCCACACAAACACAGAAGACACTAAACAAGGGAATCGTGCACAGGAAAGGGGAAAGACACACATGCACCACAAAAAGTTGCTAGCAGCAACCAGCATGTGTGTCTATGTGTCACCACACCAAAGACAGAGCAGCCGTGGGCCCTGCGCCAAACATAACACATACACATACGAGATAACATACATCAGTGTATGCGAGGCCACAGGTAAAAGCCACGACCGCCAGGCGGGTGACCCATTGCCAACGGCAACCGCACATAGGAGCAACGGGGTAGCAGCCCTCCGTGCAGACGACACATTGCCGCTGACAACCACACGCACTGACCTAAACCTGGGTCGTGACAGCTATCCGCATTTTTGCGGACCCATAGAAATGAATGGGTCAGCTTGCAATCCACAAAAAAATACAGATTGGACACAGACTGAAGATACAGTAGTGTGAATGAGGCCTTAGACTTACAGTAACAACCAATTGCTTCACTGCATTTCCCAGAACTGAATGAGCAAGTGCAGGCTGTGGATCAACTGACCAGAATCAGGATCGTTGAAGTGTTTTCTCAGAGTTAATTCACCAGAAAAGGGATTACCAACCAGTATTGTCTGATATGAATCAAAATGAACTGTGGGCAAAAGGACAATGGGGGCATCAGCAACCTTATATTTATAAGCACTGGAACCAGGCAGGTAAAGATTTTACACAACTTTACTTCAATACTAAAATATATATTCTCTGGTTGTACTGTACATATTGGTCACACATCTACTGTACTACAGACATGTTTACCTCTCAAACAAATTAGCCAGGGCCATAGGCCGGGCTTGTAGGGTGAGGCCTGGCCTCTACCATGCCCCTGACACTCCCCCACCACCAGGACTGGCCTTAGGTGTTCAGGCGCCCTGTGCGAGCTAATCTTGTGGCGCCTGTTGCCATGGTGCCCTGTGCGGCCGCACATCTAGCACACCCCAAAGACCAGCCCTGCCCACCACTCTTAAGAGGCGAGGTTGGCATAAAAATGCTGTGTGCAACAAAATTGTGTCACACATGCATTAAAAGTGGCAAAGTTGGAGCTTTCAACCTTTTTGTACACCAAAATCTTGCATACCACTGTTAATAAATGACTCCCCACCCTTTGGCCAAAACATCATTTTGCACCTAGGATAAAATTTTAGTTGACATAATGACCATTTGTTTATCTACTGGGTCATTTACAAAGTGTGTGTCACCAGTTTTAGAAATAAAGCAGGACTTTGTGACTTTTTAATGCTCATTTTTGTCACACAGGTATTTTTACGCAAAACTTGGGAGTGTTGGGGGCGTTGCATGGGCTGGAACAGCATTTTAAGCTAATTTTGTAACATTTGCACCTGAAAACAAGCGCAAATGTGGGCAAAAACTATTCCAGTCAGGGACTAGAGTAGTTTTTATGCCTGGAGCAAATACTGCCAAAGGTGTACGGTAGTAGGGATTTTTCTTATCCTAAAACCCTGACTGTTTCATTCAGCAATCCCTTTGTTCCACATTTCATCTGGTATGGCTGCTATATCGACGACCTGATCTTTTTTTAGTCAGGGGATGTGATGGCCATCCATCTTTGGTGCTTTCCTGAACAACAACAATGTTAGGGCTCAAAAGAAGGAAGGTATATGGAAGAAGATAAAGAACTACCTGACTGCCTCAATGAATACTTCTGTTCAGTTTTACAAAGGAAAATGAAGGAGAAGGACCTCAGTTAGGGAGGAAGACTAATGAATCCTTTGATACATGTGTCTTTACAGAGGAAGAGGTTCTAAGTCAGCTGTCTAAAAATTAATACAAATAAATCACAGGGCCTGATGGGATACTCCCAAAGCTATTAAAAGAGCTTTGAGGTGTACTAGCAAACCTTTTAGCAGATTTATTTAACCAATCACTGGTAACAGGAGTTGTCCCAGAAGATTGGAAATTAGCAAACGTTGTGCCAATTCACAAGAACGGTAGTAGAGAGGAATCGGGCAACTATAGGCCAGTAAGCCTGACATCAATAATTAATGGAAACCATACTTAAGGAGAAGATTGTGGAACATCTAAAAACCCATAGGTTGATTGATAAAAAACCAGCATGGGTTTACTTCAGGGAGATCATGTCAAACTAATCTTATTGACTTTTTTGATTGGGTGACTAAAATAATAGATGGCGTAAAAACACAAGAGCAGAATATAAAATCACTGATACAATACTAACCTCAGTATCTGAGGAAAGGGATTTAGGGGTCATTATATCAGACGACCTAAAGGTGGGCAGACAATGTCATAGAGCAGCAGGTAATGCCAGCAGAATGCTTGGGTGTATAGGAGAGGCATTAACAGTAGAAAGAGGGAGGTGCTCGTGCCGCTCTACAGAGCACTAGGGAGACCTCATCTGGAGTATTGTGTGCAGTACTGGAGACCATATCTGCAGAAGGATATTGAAACTTTGGAGAGAGTTCAGAGAAGAGCTACTAAACTAGTACATGGATTGCAGGACAAAACTTACCAGGAAAGGTTAAAGGACCTTAACATGTATAGCTTGGAAGCAAGAAGAGACAGAGGGGATATGATAGAAACTTTTAAATACATAAAGGGAATCATCACGGTAAAAAGAGGAGAGAATATTTAAAAGAAGAAAAACTGCTACAAGAGGACATAGTTTTAAATTAGAGGGGCAAAGGTTTAAAAGTAATATCAGGAAGAATTACTTTACTGAGAGAGTAGTGGACGCATGGAATAGCCTTCCTGCAGAAGTGGTAGCTGCAAATACAGTGAAGGAGTTTAAGCATGCATGGGATAGGCATAAGGCCATCCTTCATATAAGATAGGGCCAGGGGCTATTCATAGTATTCAGCATATTGGGCAGACTAGATGGGCCAAATGGTTCTTATCTGCCGACACATTCTATGTTTCTATGCACACGACCGTTGTTTTGGTCTGCATCCGAGACGCATATTTTGCAGCTCGGGTGTGGACCCATTCACTTCAATGGTGCCGCAAAAGATGTGGACAGCACTCCGTGTGCTGTATGCATCCGTTGCTCCATTCCGTGGCCCCATAAAATGATGAGTCATGTCCTATTCTTGTCCATTTTGCAGACAAGAATAGGCATTTCTATAAAGGAGCCATCAGTTCCGTTCCACAAATTGCGGAAGGCACACGGGCGGCATCCGTGTTTTGAGAATCCGCAATTTGCGGACTGCAAAACACGGCACGGTTGTGTGAACAAGCCCTTAATCTCAGGTTTACAGTTTCAAAGCATTTTACAAACACTGTGGAACTGAAAATACCCAAGTCGGTGTCTCCAAAGGGTCAAATCTGTTGCCAACAATATTAAACAAGTCTCTTGTGACACCTAAAAATTAAACCAGTAACTCAAATGACCAAAAAACATAAATCTGTGACATTTGTAACTAATTACAGTGTAGAGTTCCCTAAAATATGTCTGATTATACATAAACATCTTCCAGTTCTAAATTATAATGAAGCTTGGAGTAGAGTGATTACTGAATGGGTTAAATGTGTTTCAAGACAAGATCCAACCTTGACTCTAATCTCACCTGAAAACCATGGGGGAGTTTTATTAAAACTTTTGTAAAGGAGAACAGATTCCACCTTTCATCTTTCTCAGTGAGTTTAGTTTTCAGGCATTAAGGAGATAATAAATCTCACTAGTTTATGCCACACTTTAAATAGGGCCGTATAAAATCGGTGATAGATTTTCTTTAAGTGGATACAAAGAGTTTTTACAATCATGTTCTTGTCCAATAAGGCTTTTTTTTTTTCTACAGGGCCTTCAGAGTCTTCATCGTAAGTCAAGGATTGTGATGCCTCCTACTTCCATAATAGGTGATAACCAATAAGGTTTTTGTTTCAAGTATAAAGTAATATTTATCATTGTGTGTCTAGCACAGTAATAGACGGCAGTGTCCTCAGTCTTCACGTTGTCCATTTGTAGATATAACAGGTTATTATAGTCAGTGGAGATTGTGAATCACCCTTTAATCGCATCTGCATAGTGCATGGTTCCTGAGTGTATTCTGCACAACCACTGTAATCCTCCTCCAGGAGCCTGTCTAACCCAGTGCATATAATAGCTACTCATGGAGAATCCGGACCCTTTACATGAGAGTTTATGAGAACCTCCAGGATTTACCACCACTGGGTCTGATGACTGGACAAGTTGTTCTTGAGTGTGGACACCTGGAAAAAGCACAGGATAAATTATGCTGTTTAAAACATACCAATAATAGTGCAATGTCCCACTCGTGATTGTGGGCACAGCAAATTGTTTTACTATGTTTTATTGCCAGATATTATGTCTGTATGTCATAATTCATCTCATGTCATATTCCCCCATGTCACTATGTGATTCTATGTAAGATCCCTTCATTCAGGTCGAATCAGACTGCACTACACTAGTCTTGCCACTAGATGGGGGCAGTGTGACAGTGTATATATAGGTTAGCTCAGGCCTAGTTAGTCAGTTTTTTCCTGAAGTTTAGTCAGTGTGCAGTAAAGATGTACCTGCCAGCTAGAGGGGGCCTCCTGCCTCTCTGCTCTTTACCTGATGGCTCCACGGTCCAGAGTTAAAGCCTATAAGATTCAGCATAGAGGTGACAAATCTACTTCTATTGCTTGCCCCTTGGGGGTAACCTGTGACAAGCTGCAAACAGCAAGTTTCAAGGCGATTAATTCATATATTTGCAAGTATTCAAGTCAAAGGATAGCATATCGGCCATACTCAAAGGCTTCCCAGGCACCTTTGCAATTAGGTGTAGGACTCAGCTTCCGGCATCCACACCTCCAGTTTAAATCCTTAGGACAGTTAGGCCAACTGTCAGAAAAGCACTGGAAATAGAGGTTCAAGGATTCTGAAAACCACTTTTAATAAAGGTTAGAATAAGGCGAGAGTTAATACCAGCCTAAGACTTTTTACACTTCAAAAGCCTAGTCTTAAGCAGTAGCTTTCATATATATATATATATATATATATATATATATATATATAATGTAAAGAGCCTGTTTTCCCTAAGTACTTACATTTCCCTAACTCTGTATGCATGAGAGACTGTATATCATATCTGGATGTACTAGAGACTGTTTTGTACTTGGATGTAACTGGAGCAATTACCAGGAGCAATGTTCAGTAAAAGTGATAAGTTGGATTTCACTGATGTCTCAGTTTCCAATTCCTCAATTACTACTACTATAAATGGTTGTACAACCATAAAAAGTTACTGGTGTAACAACAATCGGGGACCTTGCCATAGGCACATTAATACAGACCACCAAGGGCACCACGAATCACCATCTGGCCTGTGTCCCTTATCAAAGCATGCCCCGGAGAATTGTTGTGCCGTTCTCCTCATCACTTATGCAAGCCTGCCCAGGGACGACATAACCGTGAGTAACCAGAACTGTGTTTTCCCTCGGACTACTGTTGCTCACACCGTGACCTTACATATAATTCCCCTGTCGGTCTGGCACACTGCAATAGTAATTTATCAACATATTGTCATTTATAATATTCAGTGGTTAATATTACCAGAGAAACAGAGAACTGATATGACCAGGACCAGAAATGTTTCCATAGCTGCATGTGTTGAGTATACAGGAGATCAGATGAGCTGTAGTTTGGAATGTGGCCTGAAATGTGTTTGTTTTCTTTGCATACAGTTAATGTATCTGGGTAGAATATGTACTGTACGTACTAAGATTATAGCGACATCTGATCCTTTAAGAGTAACTGCCATTTTCTTTCTTATACTGTGTAGGGGCAGGGATAGGGAACTTTATTCTGAAACACTTTAGAGAACTAGTACTGTACTATTTATATTATATACTGTCCTTAAATGTTGTAAACCAGCTACCCCCTGCCTCTGTCCCTCAATAGCCAGTGCTGAATGCATCTCCCTGCGGCTGGTCAGTTACTCAGCGGGCCGAGGATACAGAAGAATTGTTCACTGTCCGCAATGGCCACGCTGATCAGTGTCAATACAACAGGAGGGCAGAGCAAATACATATACATAGTACAGATGTTAAAGGGTTTCTCCAGCCCAAGTTCAAAACTTGGGCTTCACCTTAACATGTGGAGGGAAGATTATTACATTAATACCCTCCGCAGTGCAGGCGATCCCAGGATCCTCTTCACGGTCATGTGGCTACTCCTGCAGCACTTCTAGGACTTACAGTTCCTCGCCATCTTCTTCTTTTCCGCTCTGAAATCCTTGCCATGAATAGGGACTGCCAGCAATCTCTTTCAGTGTGCAGGCTTCTGTATGAACACAATACAATGTAGGTAAAGTGCATGAGTCAGCCCCAGTGCTGTCACTATACTGTGAAAGGCAATTGGGGGCACTGTGGATGGCACGTGGGGACACTGTGGAAGGCAATTGGGGGCACTGTGGATGACACTTGGGGGCACTGTGGATGGCACTTGGGGGCACTGTGAATGGCACTTGGGGGCACTGTAGATGTCAATGTTATGGGGGCGCTGTAGATGTCACCATTATGGGGGTGCTGTAGATGTCACTTATGGGAGCACTGTGGATGTCACTGTTATGGGGGCAATGGATGTCACTGTTATGGGGCAATGGATGTCACTGTTATGGGGGCAATGGATGTCACTGTTATGGGGCACTGTGGATGTCACTGTTATAGGGGCTCTGTGGATATCACTGTTATGGGAGCTCAGCATGAGTTATAGGGCTCATGCAAACTACCCTGATAGTCCTAGGAATCACATTTTCCTAGCCGACTATGGCTTCCCTGACCTGCACTGACTGTATGATGTAATGTATGATACAATCAGTCTGCATCTGACCGCGGAGTCGTTCTTGTGCACTCACCTCATCATGTGTACTTACCCCACTATCAAATAGAGACTGGCTGTATAATACATGACTGTGATAGTCAGTTCGGATTAGGGGAGAGCGGTTGGCCTGGGAGATGCGGCCAACACATAGACCGTGTTTCTTGGGTTAATCATGGTCGTATCACACGTTGTATCACACATGATAGGCCAAGGTAAACACCTCAGCAGGCAGGACTAAAAATGATAGGATTAGGCCTCATGCACACATCCATATCCATTTTGCAGTCTAAGTTGTGGATCCGCTAAATAAGGATGCTGTCTTTGTGAGATCCGCATTTTTTTTGCAGACCTATTGACTTTGATGAGTTAAAAGTCTGTATATTGAGGACCAGAGTAGAAACATGTTCTATTTTTGCAGAACTGACATACAGATGTGGAAAGCACATGGATGTTCTCTGAATAAAGTGTATTGGAAAAATACTCCCTACCACTGTCCCTACACATTAGAAGAAGAAAAAAAATGGCAGTTACACTTTAAAGGTTTTGTCAGGCAGGAATACATTTTGTATATAAAAAGAAAACCGCATAAAGAGGGGCACATCAAATTGTAACAAGAGTGCCGGCACACGGTATAGAGCAAACAATAAATGCCAAAAGAAAAAAAGAATACAGAGAGAGAGAGCCGCACATCTAAAATTATATCAATTTTATTTGAAAAAACAGACACAACAGAAGTTGATTAAAATCATTGTATACAATAAACCATGGCTGTGTGGACTAAATAAGTATACCCCTATAATATTACAGGTTACAGCTACTAGAGATGGGTCGTTGATCCAGTGAGTTATTCTGATTGCCTGATTGGAGTCGGGAAGGAATTTTTTACTTAAGTGGGGAAAATTGTCTTCTGCCTCACAGTTTTTTTGCCTTCCTCTGGATCAATTTGTAGGAAACAGGCCGAACTGGATGGACAAATGTCTTTTTCAGTCTTATATACTATGTTACTATGTTACTATGTTACCCCCACAGAAGGTAAATAGTTAATGAAAGTAATTTAAAGTGCATGAAAATCCATCAACATGAATAAGGCAATAGCCAATCAGCTACACTAACTCAAGGAAGGGTATCTGTTTTGCCTATAATGACAGTGTCTTCAAATGGCAATCTAACTGCAAATACAGGCACGAGTGCTCATTTTGCTCTGGATCTCATCCAGCGGCAAAATGTTATAGAAAACAAGGTATGGAGCGAACCACATGTGCATACCATGAGGGAGCCATGATGTCATGGCAACCATCATGGTATGGTACTAATGATTATTATATTGCTTACCTGATTAAGGTACTTTGGTTTATCCCTTGGCATCTGCTTGACCTCGAGGATCTTCAAAACAGCTGATTGGAGAACAGTCTAACGGATATTCAAGGACCTATAAAAGAGAGTGAACATCGTCACTGGTGCATTCACGTAAGTATAAAATCCAGAGCTTGACCTGCACTTCAACTTATGATGGAGGAGCTGCTGAAACAACTCATATTGAAGGCTGAA
Source organism: Bufotes viridis (assembly GCA_033119425.1). NCBI lineage: Eukaryota > Metazoa > Chordata > Amphibia > Anura > Bufonidae > Bufotes > Bufotes viridis. The sequence goes on along the minus strand of CM065589.1, from coordinate 210,213,154 downwards.
CTTCAAGGAGGTGAAGCCTGGCTGCGTCGTTGTCTTCATCTGTCTCCGGAGCAGGATGAAATCCTTCTTCCAGCTGCTGATCTTGCCTGCACAGGAACCAGCACGAGCCCCGATCCAATCGATGCTGCCCCTGTCACTGGCGCGCGCACGCGTCAGTGAATCAGAATCTGCTTCGCCTAGCAGAAAGCGCCACAGGAAGGTAAAGAGGGCATATTCTCTATCACAATATGCGCCTCCAACGATCGGCAAAAATCCTAGCCTCCAGACATCTTCCTCTACCAGAGGGGCCAGGAATCAGCATCAAAGCTGCAACACTTCAACTGCCACTCAGCAGACACCTCGAGCTACACCTTCCAACGGTCTTCCACCTTAACTGCCCAGTGGTGAGATACCCTTTGATATTATCCTGAGCGACTGCAGACCACAGGGCACTTTAGCTAATGACATGAATTCTTCTGTCATTGACTCTTCCCTGAAACTTCAACTTTTCAATGAGTTTATGCTATTTTTAAACAAGCGGTCTGTTGCTCCTGGTGATGCTTGGTCTGAGCCAGCTCCTGAGAATCAGGCCAACATTACCTGTAGTGTGACAGACGCTTTACCTACAACATCTTTACCTTGTCCTACTACTGTGTCCATCCCGGAGCTCTTTGTCCCGGAACTAGAACTCAGTTCTGGGATTAAGGAGACCGCCGTTAAAGAAGTTTTGGCTTGTCAAATTTCTCCCTTAGGTTTTCACCTCTCTCAATCCGTTAAAGATAAAATTTGGAAGAGGGAATATATAGATGTATTTTCTCTTTTACCCTCCTCCAATGAAATTTTCAAAGTTGAGCCCTCTAAAGATAAGAAATCAGAGTCTGATGATAGAAAGAAGCTGATACAAAGAACCTTTCTTAATTGGATCCAGGCGTTCTGTATTTACGCCGCAGTTTTAGGGGAAAAGCACCCCTCACTTTGTACCGGTCTTTTCTATCATATTGACTCTATATTAGAAGCTTACAGGAATTTTGGAGGCATGGGATGGTGCTCCTACGATGAATCCTTTCGTCAAAAGCTTGCAGTCTACCCTAATTTATGTTGGGGCAACAAAGATGTAGGATTGTGGCTCAGCCTCATGCTCCCCAACAAAATTACCTTTTCGTCAACACTCAAACACTGCCAGTATCAAAAAGGTATCTGCTTCGCTTTCAATGAGGCCTATTGTAGATGGCAATCCAATTGCAGATACCGCCATGAATGTTCATATTGTGCCGGACCTCACCCCGCTTATCAAATGTTTCAAAAACAAGGATTCATTTTTCAGACCCCAGCAGAGATATTCAGTCAAATAAGCCAGGTGACGCCTCTGAATTTACAAAGTTTAACCCAGTGGCTAGACCATTACCCAAACATTCCGATGGCTAAACTTCTATCGTATAGTTTTTCTAGGGGTTTTTATATACCTGAGTTTGCTGGTCCTGGTTGTGTCGTTGTTAAAAATGCAGCCTCTGTAAGACAAAATATAGATATTGTAAAGATAAAATTCTGACTGAGATTTCTGCAGGCAGAATAGCTGGTCCTTTTAATTCCCCCTTTACTAATTTCCGTATTTCCCCTTTAGCTATTGTACCAAAGAAAGAGTCTAATTCTTATCGTCTTATACACAATTTATCTTTTCCTAAGCATACTTCTTTGAATGACGAGATGGACAAGAATAAAGCTAGTGTTAAATATTCGTCTTTTGATCAGGCCCTAATATTTCTCCAAAAGGCAGGTCGTCATGCTCTTCTAGCCAAAGCAGATATTAAGTCTGCTTTCAGGTTATTACCGATTAATCTGGTTGGTTACAATTCTCTGGGCTTTATGTTCCTCAATAAGTTTTTTTTCGACATGGCCCTTCCCATGGGTTTTACTTTATCATGCTTCTATTTTGAGGCTTTTTCTACCTTTTTGCACTGGGTGGTAGAGATTCATTCTGGTTCTGGATTTATTCTACATTACCTTGATGATTTCTTATTTATAGGTTGCAAGGATACTCCAGAATGCATGAATCTCCTTCGTAAATTTATCTGTATTGCTGAATTTTTTAACATCCCACTAGCCATTGATAAAACGGTTTTTCCCACTACCACCTTAAAATTTTTAGGTATTTTCATCAATACAGTTACCATGGAGTTCAGCATTCCTTTTGATAAGATTTCGCACACTATTCGGCTCCTGTCCGCCTTTGCAAGTAGGGAAAAAACTACTCTTAAGCATCTCCAGTCTTTGCTTGGATCTTTAAATTTTATTACTCGAGTGATTCCCATGGGAAGGGTTTTTTCGAAAAGACTTTATGCTGCCACAGCTGGTAAATCTTCACCTCACTCACACATAAGTCTAACCAGGCATTTAAAAGATGACATAGCAGTATGGTTAGATTTTTTGGTTGACTTTAACGGCCACTCTGTTTGGCAAGAAGAGTTTGTCGACTCTGACTCTTTATCTTTGTATACGGATGCTTCTGGCTCCATCGGTTATGGAGCTTATTTTAACAATTCTTGGTCTGCTGAAAAATGGCCTCAATCCTGGTTAGAGAATAGGAAATATTCTAAAAACTTAGTTTTCCTTGAACTTTTCCCTGTTTTGGTTTTGTTATTGATTTGGTCTGACGAATTTCAAAACAGGCGAGATTCTTCTACGCTCAGACAATATGGGAGTAGTTTTCTCTATTAATTGTCTGTCATCCAAGTCACCTTTAGTGTCTTCATTATTACGCAAGTTAGTTCTTCACGGTCTTAAATTTAATATTTGGTTAAAAGCCAAATTCATTTCAGGAAAAAGTAACACTCGCTGACTCTTTATCTCGGCAGCACCTTTCGGAATTCTTTGCAATGGCACCTCAAGCTTCGCAGATAGGAATCCCATGTCCAGATCACTTGTGGAGTATCACGGACGATTAACTAATGAATTTTTAGCACGCTCATTAGCTAAGAATACATGGGCAGCTTATTCTGCCGCATGGCTTACTTGGAGGGAGTTCTGTGATATGTTTAATTTTACTGCAACTGATTTTGTAACTGAACATTTCATTTCTTTTATTGTTTATCTATGTGAGAAAGGCTTACGGGCCGAATCTATTTCAAAAAAGTTATCCGGTCTTTCGTTCTTCTTCAAACTGAGAGGTTTCAAATCTTTTTTAAATGACTTCAAACTCAAACGAATACTCAAAGGCATCAAAAGGTCATCTATTCCTAGAGACAAAACTAGGCCATTATCCATTGAATTGTTGTCAGGAATTCTTTATAAATTGCCTTTTGCATGTTCTTCTGCTTACGAGTCCTGTTTATTTTCTGCTGCTTATTCATTGGCATTTTTTGCCGCACTTCGGGTGAGCGAAATTGCAGCAGACAATAAACACTCTTGTCCTCCTCTCCTCTTATCTGACATTGTTATTGTTAATGAGCAAATTAAGCTTTTCATTAAAAGATCTAAGACCGATCAACTGTGTAGAGGTTTTTGGCTTAGATTGAATAGATTTTGTTTTAAGCCTATTTGCCCTGTAGTTAATATGACTAATTGGCTAAATTTACGACAGCCAAGTAGCAGGGCCTTATTTGCTCATTATGATGGCTCCCATTTAACCAAATATCAACTTAATTCCGTTCTTCGGAATTGTTTGAAAAAGTTAGGCTATGTGAACTTAAACATTTCTGCGCATTCTTTCCGTATAGGCGCAGCTACCTATGCTGGCGCAATTAGAGCTTAGATGATTCCATTATAAAAAGCTTAGGTAGATGGAGGTCTAATTGTTTTAGAACTTATATACGACCTAATCTTCTTGTTCATTAATTTCAGGGCGAAAGTCAGTTATATGGATTTTAGGTGATGAACTCATTAACTTGGCGTTGAAAGATCTAATGTTCGAAATCTACAAAAATTTGGGTTTTCCGAAGAATTCTCAATAAACTGGAGAGCGGTCTCTAACCTCAAAATTTCCAATATTCTCTGTGAAGTCGAAAATATGTTGTCTTCTTTACCCGCACCTGACTTGTTTATTTTACACATAGGCTCTAACGACTTAGGAAGAATAAAAACTCATTTAATTGTTTATGAACTTCAAGAATTAATGTGCAAAATACGTCACTTACTCGTTAATACAGCTTTGGTGTTTTCAGACATCGTTCCCAAATTTGCCTGGTCTCGTTCTGAGTTATCTTTCTTGGAAAAGATAAGAAAGAGGATTAATAAAAAATGGAACAATTCATGCTAAACATTGGTCATCACTCTTACAGGCATATCAAACTTGAAGGTTTTTAAGAGGACTCTATTGTCCTGACAATGATCAACTGTCAGATATAGGTTGTGATATCTTTATTTCTTGAGTTATGATTCTTGACTGGTTGCGATGCTTTTGGCCACTTCGCTGGCGATTTGGCGATATGGGGGTTAAGTCACTCTCTGAGTGGACTGATGTTTTTCTTGGGTTAATTGGATGGTTAATGGTTTTGGTTTAAGTTTGGTACATTAAGTTGATCATCCTATAATCGTAATAAGCATCGTGGCTATTTAAGTACCATACGTTAAATAAAGATTACTTTCATTATTCCTTTATACGAGTTGGACTCTAATTATTGTTCAATTGGTGCCTATGCCATCATGGAGCGAACCACATGAGCATACCATGAGAGAAGCCATGATGTCATGGCAGCCATCATGGTATGGTACTAATGATTATTATATTGCTTACCTGATTAAGGTACTTTGGTTTATCCCTTGGCATCTGCTTGACCTCGAGGATCTTCAAAACAACTGATTGGAGAACAGTCTAACGGATATTCAAGGACCTATAAGAGAATTGCGAATTCTAGAATTTGAGTTTATTGCGAATATTATGCGAAAAATTTATGAAATATTGTGAAAACGAATATTGCCTATGCTGCTCATCACTAGTGAAGACCAGGTAGTTGCTTAGTCACGCCCCTCCAGAGTAAAGTCTATCAGTGGCGCAGTAGGTCCACACCCGCTTGCATAACAGCAGCCAACACCAATAATTAAACTGCCTAAATACATAAGTAATCCATTGTCAGTTTACTGCTGCCATAAGAGTAAGGTTTTATCTGAAGGGTAATCCTCGTGATATTAGTAGGTGTAGAATTAGGATAACAGTGTGTCAGCTCTAGTGTTCCCTTTACCAGAGAAGAGAACTGCATTTATCAGTATTAAATGTGATGCTTTAATTGAGAGACATCCCCATTCTCACTCTGTTTAGAGTGAATACTCTTACTAAAAAGTCAAGTGAGGCTGTTTGCCATGCTAAAAGTCCAAAGAGGAAGTTAAAAGATTCAGGATTGCAGTATATCTAGAAAATGTCCTACACCTTTTTTAGACAAGAAAAATTAAATTGAATGTTCACATTCAGACAGGTAATATGTGATTAAAAGGTTGCTAAAAATGTCCCTATAATTATGGCTTCAATGAGAACCATTATCTGCATATTTCAGTCTGCTTTCTTTTGTAATTACAGGAGCATTAGGACGACTCACAAACATCTCCTCTGTTACCTCCAGCATGTAGCCATGCTTTGCAATGGGAGGTGGGAGGTGTCTATGAGCCCTACCCAAGACTGACTGATATAGCCCAGAGCCTAGCAGGTGCACCCAAATGTGACCTGAAGATGAAAAACAGGCACATTTAAATTGGAGTTTATACACCTCCGTACATATATATATATAAACCATCAAAAATGTGGTGATAAAAAAGCAGGATGCGCTCATACCCATATGCAGTTGTGCATTTCTATGGGGAGCACATCCTGCACTTGTAATCCGTTGCTAATGGCAATCACCAGCAAAAATGCATACAATGGATGATGCCAGCAACGGACTACAAGTACCACAATGGACATCCTACATAAGATGAAATTTATGTGGATGTGGCAAGAATTCAGAACAAACACAGAACCAGAGATAGGTGCACACTGCCGTCACACTAAACCCTCACACTGATGTTAAAAATTGAGAGGTTAGTTCGACATATCCTACTAGGAGGACATGTCTTAAGCTCGGGCACCAGCGTCAAGGTCTCTCAAGTAGCCCGAGGCCCTAACACTCACCTACCTGCGCCATATGGGCGATATCAGGGAGCCAGTGGGCAATTACAGGAGCATTAGGACGACTCACAAACATCTCCTCTGTTACCTCCAGCATGTAGCCATGCTTGCAATGGGAGGTGGAGGTGTCTG